>SRMA01027071.1:134788-388863 GCA_007224835.1 Danionella cerebrum | reverse complement strand
TGAGGAGCTGGTGGGCGGAGCCTCCGGGAGTCTCGGGATGAGTATGGAAAAGAAGAGTGGAGCTGGTGAGCGGAGGTCCAGGGGGCGTCGGAACATCTCCAAGGTGAATCTGGTTGTTAGGGTGAGGAGCTGGTGGGCGGAGCCTCAGGGAGTCTCGGGATGAGTATGGAAAAGAAGAAAAGAAGAGTGGAGTGGAATTAGCATAGCTGCTGTTCATAATATTAATAGATTTAAAGTAAGTTTGCAGTTATTCGAGGCCTTGCTAAAAAGATACGTCTTTAATCTACACTTAAACTGGACGAGTGAGTCTGAGCCACGGACGCTGTCAGGGAGGCTATTCCAGAGTTTAGGGGCTAAATGTGAGAACGCTCTACTTCTAGGAACTACTAGAAGTCCAGAGTTTGGGGATCTTAAAGTGCGTGTGGAGTTTACCGTGTTAGGAGGTTTGATAGATAACTGGGCGCTAATCTGTTTATGGCTTTGTAAGTTAATAACATTATTTTGTAATCAATGCGAAATTTGACAGGTAAGCCAATGTAAAGACGATAAAACTGGGGTTATATGGTCATTTTTTTTTTGTTCTAATTAGAACTCTGGCTGCTGCATTCTGCACTAACTAATTTATTTATTAATGATACTGAACAACCACCTAGTAATTACAATAATCTAGTCTCAAGGTCATGAATGCATGGACGAGCTTCTCTGCATCAGATGACGATAATATGTTTCTAAGTTTTGAAATATTTCTGAGTTGAAAGAAGGCTGTTTTTATGGTATGACTGATGTGATTTTTAAAAGATAAGTCGCTGTCTAAGATAACTCCCAGGTCCCTTACTGTGGAACTAGCGGTTAATTTGTAAGCAATCTAATAGGAGGTCATGATCAATAGTGTCGAATGCAGCACTAAGATCTAATAAAACTAAGAGAGAGACGCAGCCTTGGTCTGAAGCTAAGAGAAGATCATTTGTGATCTTTACTAGTGCCGTTTCTGTGCTATGATGGGGCCTGAAACCTGACTGAAACTCTTCAAAGATATTGTTCTCTTTCAGGAAACTACATAACTGGGCAGACACAACTTTTCTAAAATCTTGGACATAAAAGGAAGGTTTGCGATCGGTCTATAGTTTGATAGTTTGTTTTGATCTAAATTTGGTTTCTTGATGAGAGGCTTGGATAACTGCTAACTTGAAAGGTTTAGGGACATGACCAAGGGATAGCGAGGAGTTAAGTATATTAAGAATTGGCTCTCCAGCTGCGTGTAACACGTCTTTTAGCAGTTTGGTGGGAATAGGATCTAACACACATGTTGTGGATTTGGTTTTATTTATAAGGCCGTACAGCTCTTCCTGTCCTATACTTGTAAAACACTGTAATTGTAACTGCGTGATTTCAGGTGAGACTTGAACATAGGATCCTGTCAGAGGTTGGACGTCAGAAAATGTTTCTTATATTTTCAATTTTTGTCAGTGAAGAAGTTCATAAAGTCTTCCTCAGGTGCTGAACCCTTGTAGCCTTTAGTGCCTATCTGTAACTGAGCATACGGTCTCTGTATGCAAGTTTAAAAACCTCTAATTTACTTTTTCTCCATTTCCTCTATAGAATACGGGTTTCTCTCTTGAGGGCACGAGTATGGCTGTTATACCATGGTGCATGTGTTATTTCTCTAACCTTTTTTAACCTGATGGGGGCTGTTATGTTCCACTGTCAGAACATACACTTAATTACGACTCTTAATGAAGAGCATCAGTTAGTCAGCCCACGAGGAGTACATGACTTCTTCGTTTATTTATTAATGTAACAACACACAACAATACCCAACTGTAGTAGTGCCACCTACAGGCACTGAGGGTGATTTTAATATCAAACATACACTTTCCTTACACTTTGGGAAGTCACCACTCCTGATGCCCATCTCTGTCTCCCCCTGTAATCACGAGCCAGCACAGAATTACCTACTCCAAACTGTCTTTGTTTCGAACAGCTTGCTCGTCTGAGTGCCTGAGAGGTCTGTGAGTGTTTCACAGCAGTTTCCACGCTAGGTTTTAAACCCTTAAACCCGAGAGTCCCCGGTACCGGGGACTTGCCCCTTTGTGCGTTACATTTTCACTCATAGCTCACTAACCCTGAGAATAACCCACACATATTAAATACTGTTGTGCTCAGTGGAAACTCCTCTAAAAACGTAGCTAATTCAATTTCATATCCGTGAACCACAGCTCGAACGCCATGCAAATAAACAACAGCCGGATTATAATTCATGACCAAGTTTTTGTTTATGTGCGATATGTATCCACAATATAAACGGAAACACCCAAACCATTACATTAAATGAAAGCTAACAACCAGATGAATCCCGCAATATGCAACTCATTTACATTGCATGAAGTATTTCAGAGCAGGGAGCGAAAGTTCCCCGAAAAAACGCTAGCAAAAACCAAGCAAGCATGAAAATCTTGTCTTACCTTTGCCGTTTATTTCAACAAAAAGTTATTTCCATAGCTATAAAAGTCCGTTTGTTGTTATGTCCGGTCGATAGCTTCGTGCAAACACCATTTTGGATTGTTTCTTTAGCTTTGTGGCGTCATTTCGTCACCAAATATGGAATGACTCCCCGTGCGTAAGAGCACGTCTCTCCACGCTGCGCGTCGTGTGATTCGTCGGCGATCCCGTCAGTCTCAAAATGGTTGAGCTCATTGGCTTCCTCAGAATCAGAGCTTTTCAGCGATATATAGAGCTCCCGGATTGGACAGATGGTCGGGGGGATAGGGACACTCAGAATCTCGAAAGTTTTGAGTACTGTGAATGAAAGGTTACCAAAAGCGCAGCAAGATGGCGTAAATGAGCTTCCACCCCCCTTTTACAGCGTTTCATGTCCCGTAAGCAAGAAAAGAAGACTATGAACGTAGCTGAAGCTTTGGACAAGATTTTTTCCATATTTCAATTATTGTGCCAAATTGTGCCAAACTGTGCAACATGGATTACGCCTGAACTTTGTTCAATCAAAACCTGTACAGAATATTAGTTTCTTGTAGTATGGACACCAAACTTGCTACAGATGTTCCTTGACATGTAGTTGTTACAATTGATTGTGTTTATTTGCTTCGTTACAAGTAAAATAAGGAGATATTAGAGGAAACATGTGGTTTTTTTTAGGCGGAGTTCATTTTTTGGCCATTCCAACATCAATTACTCTTACCCAGTGTTCTTGACTGTCAAATTAACTCATCCACACCACTCCCCAAGAATCTTCATTTTGATACCAAGATTTGCAGTTTAGGCCTTGTAAAAGCTGAGAAATGCCTTAAAAAGTAAAAGTATAGGATTTTCGGAAAATAGGCCTCAGGGCTTAAGAGGTTAAGGCATCTAGGCGCGTGCGCAATTGACTCCCCAAGAACAGAAGGGAAGGAGACTCTGTTGTTGTTGGATGTGGTGTATTCCGGTATGTCAACAAGAATGTTTCCAATCTCTTTTGGAGTGTAGAAGAGCCTTTTAATGCTTTGAGTGCTTGTTTTAAGGACTGGACAAACCTCTCCGCCTGCCCGTTAGTTGCTGGATGAAAGGGTGCCGAACGGATATGTTTCACATGGTTGAGCTTCAGGAAATGCTCAAACTCCCGGGAGACAAACTGTGGACCATTGTCACTGACGAGAATTTCTGGGAGGCCATAATGACTAAAAAAGTTCCTCAAAACTTCAATTGTTTTTTCAGCAGTTGTTGATGTCATCAACTGTACTTCGGGCCATTTTGAGTGTGCATCTACCACAATTAGATACATATGACCTTCATAGAGCCCTGCAAAAAAAGCGCACATGGATGCGCTCCCATGGTTTCCTTGGACACTCCCATGGGTGGAGAGGTGCTAGGGGTGGCATTTTCTGTGTTTGTTGACAAGACTGACACATTTTTATTTGCCCTTCAATGTCAGCATCCAGTCCCGGCCACCACACATAGCTGCGAGCAATAGCCTTCATTCGGACGATGTCAGGGTGGCCAGTGTGTAGTTCCTCCAACACTGTCTTCCTTAGCTTGTTGGGAACAATAACTCTCATTCCTCGCATTAGGCAGCCATGTTGAACAGACAGTTCACTACATTTGGATATGTAAGGTGACAGTTCATTGTTAACATTGTTTGCCACACTTACAGTTTGGGTCCCTTTTTGTATCATTTCGAGAACTGTAGCCAAGGTTGAATCACTCATAGTCTCGCGTCGGATTTCAGTGGAAGTAACAGGAAGCTTTTCCACCTGGCTAAGGTAGAATAGCTCAACAGCATCCATTCCTACTCTGTGTTTCCTTTGTAGTGGTATCCGGGATAGTCCATCCGCATTTCCGTGATGTTCAGCTCTCTTGTACTCAATCGTATAGTTGTGGCCAGACAAAAGTAGCGCCCATCTTTGCATTCGTGCCGCTGCCATGGATGGAATTCCTTTTTGAGCTCCAAAAATTGTAGTGAGGGTGCGGTGATCTGTATAAAGTGTAAACTTCCGTCCATAAAGGTATTGGTGAAATTTACGAACACCAAACACAATTGCCAGCGCTTCCCGTTTAATCTCTGCATAGTTTTGTTCTGCCTTACTAAGTGTACGTGATGCGAAAGCTATTGGTTTCTCTTCTCCGCTGGGTAGCAAATGAGAAATGACGGCACCAAGTCCATAAGGTGAGGCATCACAAGCAAGGCGGTGGGGGTTTTCTGGGTCATAGTGGGTCAATACGTTTTGCGACACTAGCTGTTTCTTTGCCCTTTTGAATGCAGTATCACAGTCTGTAGTCCACTGCCAACGTTTCCCTTTGCATAACAGCGCATTTAAGGGATTTGTTATACTTGACAAGTTGGGTACGAATCTTGCGTAGTAGTTTAACCTCTTAAGCCCTGAGGCCTATTTACGAAAATCCTATACTTTTACTTTTTAAGGCATTTCTTAGCTTTTACAAGGTCTAAACTGCAAATCTTGGTATCAAAATGAAGATAGGTTCTTGGGGAGTGGTGTGGATGAGTTAATTTGACAGTCAAGAACACTGGGTAAGAGTAATTGATGTTGGAATGGCCAAAAAATGAACTCCGCCTAAAAAAAAAACACATGTTTCCTCCAATATCTCCTTATTTTACTTATAACGAAGCAAATAAACACAATCAATTGTAACCACTACATGTCAAGGACATCTGTAGCAAGTTTGGTGACCATACTACAAGAAACTAATATTCTGTACAGGTTTTGATTGAACAAAGTTCAGGCGTAATCCATGTTGGCACAGTTTGGCACAATAATTGAAATATGGAAAAAATCTTGTCCAAAGCTTCCACTACATTCATGGTCTTCTTTTCTTGCTTACGGGACATGATTTCAGCAAAAAAACTCCTAAAGAAACGCTGTAAAATGGGGGTGGAAGCCCATTTGGGCCTTCTATGCGCGCTTTGCGTAACCTCCCATTCACAGGCGCTTTCGAAGTTCGAGCTTCCGCGTGTCCCTACCCCCCGACCATCTGTCCATTCCGGGAGCTCTATACATCGTTCAAAAGCATTGAATCTGGAGAAGCCAATGATCTCCACCATTTTGAGACGGACAGGATCGCCAACGAATCACACGACGCGCAGCTTGGAGAGACCACCTCTTACGCACGGCGAGTGTTTCCATATTTGGTGATGTTATGAGAGCACAAAGCTACAGAAAAGAGCCAAAATGGAGTTTCCGTGAAGCTATGGACCGGACATAACAAGAAACGGACTTTTATTGCTATGGAAATAACTTTTTGTTGAAAAAACGGCAAAGGTAAGACAAGATTTACATGCTTGCTTGGTTTTTGCTGGCGTTTTTTTAGGGGAACTTTCGCTCCCTGCTCTAAAAGACTTCATGCAATGTAATTGAGTTGCATATGGCTGGATTCAGCTGGTTGTTAGCTTTCATTTGATGCCATGGTTTTGGTGTTTCCGTTTATATTGCGGATACATATCGCACATAAATAAAAACTTGGTCATGAATTATACTCCAGATATGTTGTTGTTTATTTGCATGGCGTTAGAGCTGTGGTTCACAGATATGAAATTGAATTAGATACGTTTTTTTTAGAGGAGTTTCCGCTAAGCACAACAGTATTTAATATGTGTGGGTTATTCTCAGAGTTAGTGAGCTATGAGCGAAAATGTAACAGACCCATACACAATCTCAACTGTGTGATGTTTGTTGGAGTTGGTGCATTGACAATGGCACTCACTTTCTCAGGTGATTTATGCAGCCCTTCAGCAACAATTATATGACCCAAAAATTCAAGTAAGTCCTTGAAAAAATCACATTTTCCTTTTTCGACATGCAACCCAAACTGCTCCAGCCTTTCCAGAATGGCATCCAAACTTTCCAAATGCTCAGTTTCGTTCCGACCAGTGACAAGTATGTCATCCAAATAACAATGAACATTGGGAAGGCCCAGTAATATCTGATCCATTGCTCTCTGAAAAATGGCTTGAGCTGAAGCAATCCCAAACGGAAGACGATTATACTGGAACAGTCCCTTTTGCGTGGAGATTGTTAGGAACCTTCTTGATTCCTCTTCAACTCTCATTTGGAGGTAAGCATGTGACAGGTCCAGTTTGCTGAAACATTGTCCTCTTGCTAATGAGGCAAACAGGTCCTCAATCCGTGGCAATGGGTAGTGTTCAGTTTGGAGAACAGGATTTATTGTCACTTTAAAGTCGCCACAGAAGCGCACCGCCCCATTTTTCTTTATAACAGGGACTATTGGTGTGGCCCACTCACTGCATTGTACTGGTGAGAGTACACCCATCTGTGAGATTATTTAAATCTGCTTCCACTTTTGGGCGCATGGCATAGGGAACTACTCTGGGATGACAAAACTTGGGTTTATGCTCATGTTTCAGTGTCAGTTTGGCTGTAAGGTTTTTCATTTCTCCCAATTTTTCTGAAAAACTGCTGCATGTTTTTGTAGAACATCGACTAGTGTCTTAACTTTTACACTCTTTATTTCTTTCCAGTTCAGTTTAATCTGCCGCAGCCACTCTCTTCCAAAAAGTGGTGGGTAACCTCCAGATACCACATACAATGTCAGTTGAGTTTAAAGGCAGGTGTTTCAGCATGCTGTCATAAGTTTCTGTAGAGATTAACGAAACAGCTGCTCCTGTGTCCAGTTCCATTTCGAGAGGCACCCCTTCAACATCTGGTTTCACAATGATGCTGGATTTTTCTCCTGACTGTGACAGGCTATAGAGTGCTAAATCTGAGTCTGTATTATCATTACTTGACACTGCATCAGCATCAACGTGATGCACGTTTTCTCTTTTCACATACTCATGTTTTCCCTTGACTGTTCGCACAGCTTTTGCTCTGTTAGTACTCTTAGATTTTCCATCACTGTTACTGTTCCTGCAAACACAACTTATGTGTCCTTTCATCCCACAGGAATTACAATTTCTATCTTTAAACCAACAGTCTTTATCACTATGGTTAGTCTTCCCACATCGTTTACATTTGTTTGTAGTTTTGGGGCTTGACAAGGACAGCGCGTTTACTGTCAGCGGCCCACTGAGCTGGTGTGCTTCGCGTGAAGCCGTTTCTATGGAGACAGCTAGTTCGACTGCTCTTTGGAAAGTCAACGCAGTCTCTGTCAACAAGCGCTTTTGTATGGCTTTACTCTTTAAACCACATACAAGCTTGTCGCTAAGTGCATCCTCCAGATGTCCGCCGAACTCACAGTGCTCCGAGAGCCCTCTCAACACCGCCACATACTGTGCCACCAACTCAGATTCTTCCTGATTCCGCCGGTGGAAACGAAAGCGTTCCACAATGTTCAGGGGCTTCGGGGAGAATTGCTGCTGCAGTGTCTCTGTAATGTGAGCGAAACTCTTCTCTCCCAGCTTTTCCGGCGCGAGCAGGCTCCGGAGTAATCCATACGTTTTCCCACTAATTACACTGAGCAAGACTGAGACTTTCTTGTCTGCATCGATGCTATTAGCAGAAACAAAGTGTTCGAAACGTTTAATGTAGGTAGTCCATGGCTCAATGCTTTTGTCGAATGCTTCTATATGTCCGATCATGGCAGCCTGGCTTATTTCAAACACGGCCACAAAAAAAAAAGTTTTCGCGTATTTCTAACTTCTCACGATTCACTGTGAAAGTTCTCTGGGCACTTAATCTCATCCTTGTCGCCAATTGTTATTATGTTCCACTGTCAGAACATACACTTAATTACGACTCTTAATGAAGAGCATCAATAAGTCAGCCCACGAGGAGTACATGACTTCTTCGTTTATTTATTAATGTAACAACACACAACAATACCCAACTGTAGAAGTGCCACCTACAGGCACTCAGGGTGATTTTAATATCAAACATAACAGGGGCGATGGTGTCTAATGTGCTAGTGAGGGAGGTGCCTATCATGTTAGTTAATTCGTCTAGATCGTTCGGATTTCGGGGTGTAGTTAAGATAATTAGACAGATCGTGCAGGTTACTTATGAATCTGTCCTTAGTTGATGGATAGTCCTACCAAGTCTATAACGTGGTGAGACGCGAACATGACGAGATAATCGTCTGTAATATCATCAGACTGAGGTATAATATTTATATCACTGACGTCTAATCCGTGGGATATTATTAAATCTAATGTGTGATTAAGACGATGAGTTGGTCTGGAAATGTTTTGTTGAAGCCCAAATGAATTTAGTAGGTCTATAAATGACAGTCCAAGGGCATCACCTGGTTCACCTACATGAATTAAAATCTCCTACAAGCAGTAATTTATCAAAACTGACCAAGAGATCAGAGAGAAATTGAGCAAACTCCCTGAGGGTCTATAAACAGTGGTCAGAGCGAGAGACAGTACGAGTTTTCTATTCGCGTCTAAGAGAACCGTGTTAAAAACAAGCACTTCAAATGATTTAAATGCAAATCCTAATCTCTGATTGACGTTCAGGACGGTGCTATAAATAGTGGCTACTCCACCTTCACGACCAGTCTGACAGGGCTCGTGTCTATATAAATAGCCTGACTGAGTCGACTCATTGAGACCAATGTATTCATTTGGTTTGATCCAAGTCTAAGTGAGTCAGAGTGCATCAAGATTATTATCTGTGATTACCGTATTTTTCGGCTCATAAGACGCACCGGCACATAAGACGCACCCAATTTTTAAAGAGGAAGATCTAGAAAAAAAAAGATTCTGAACCAAATACTTTTGTAAAATATTTTATATCAACTGTGTAAAAGTTAACAGCCAAACATGAACAGACAGTAAACAGTAAAAGTAACAAAAAAAAGGCTGTAATGTTTTTCTTTGCCCCCACTCATCACTCTAAAGTCCACCATTCGTTATCACCATCACTGTTCCAGTGCAACATTGCCCCCACATTAGTAATACCGTAATAGCCAGTAACATTGTCACTACATTACTAATAATAGCTAGTAAGATTGCCCCCACATTAGTAATAATACAGTGGTTCTCAAACTTTTTTAGTCGAGCCCCCCTTTAAACCTTTAACCTCTTAAGCCCTGAGACCTATTTTCCGAAAATCCTATACTTTTACTTTTTAAGGCATTTCTCAGCTTTTACAAGGTCTAAACTGCAAATCTTGGTATCAAAATGAAGATAGGTTCTTGGGGAGTGGTGTGGATGAGTTAATTTGACAGTCAAGAACACTGGGTAAGAGTAATTGATGTTGGAATGGCCAAAAAATGAACTCCGCCTAAAAAAAAAACACATGTTTCCTCCAATATCTCCTTATTTTACTTATAACGAAGCAAATAAACACAATCAATTGTAAAAACTACATGTCAAGGACATCTGTAGCAAGTTTGGTGTTCATACTACAAGAAACTAATATTCTTTACAGGTTTTGATTGAACAAAGTTCAGGCGTAATCCATGTTGGCACAGTTTGGCACAATCTGGCACAATAATTGAAATATGGAAAAAATCTTGTCCAAAGCTTCAGCTACGCTCATAGTCTTCTTTTCTTGCTTACGGGACATGATTTCAGCAAAAAAACTCCTAAAGAAACGCTGTAAAAGAGGGGTGGAAGCTCATTTACCCCATCTTGCTGCGCTTTTGGGAACCTTTCATTCACAAACGCTTTCGACGTCGAGTTTCTGTGTGTCCCTACCCCCCGACCATCTGTCCAATCCGGAAGCTCTATATATCGCTGGAAAGCTCTGATTCTGAGGCAGCCAATGATGACAACCATTTTGAGACTGACGGGATCGCCGACGAATCACACGACGCGCAGCGTGGAGAGACGTGCTCTTACGCACGGGGAGTCATTCCATATTTGGTGGCGTAAGAGGAGCACTGGAGCAACAGAAAAAACACAAAATGGACTTTTCGCGAAGCTATCGACCGGACATAACAACAAGCGGACTTTTATCGCTATGGAAATAACTTTTTGTTGAAAAAACGGCAAAGGTAAGACAAGATTTACATGCTTGCTTGGTTTTGGCTGGCGTTTTTTCGGGGAACTTTCGCTCCCTGCTCTGAAATACTTCATGCAATGTTAATGAGTTGCATATCACTGGATTCAGCTGGTTGTTAGCTTTCATTTAATGTAATGGTTTTGGTGTTTCCGTTTATATTGTGGATACATATCGCACATAAACAAAAACGTGGTCATGAATTATACTCCGGACATGTTGTTGTTTATTTGCATGGCGTTCGAGCTGTGGTTAACGGATACGAAATTGAATTAGATACGTTTTAGAGGAGTTTCCGCTGAACACAACAGTATTTAATATGTGTGGGTTATTCTCAGGGTTCGTGAGCTATGAGTGAAAATGTAACGCACAAGGGGGCAAGTCCCCGGTACCGGGGACTCTCGGGCTTAAGAGGTTAAAGAAACATGTTTGGCTGTCATTAAGATTGTACCTAAAGGCCTGCAAGGACTCATATCTCAATTGATTTTGAGTCAGGTCTTGAGCAATCATGTATTCTGTTATTATTGTTTTCTAAGTCGTTCTGAAACAAGAAAAAGATCCAATTTTGTTATAAATGTGATCTGGTGCATAACAATACTTTTTTGTTTTGTTTTTTTACAATTGATGTCAAGCATTTGATCAACCAGTTGTCACAAGCTCTATGTTAAATAACCTCAGTCTGTTGTGTCCATCACATTAAAAAAATCATGCCATACTCCCATATAATACAGTTGGTAATCTCAAAAATCATGATGATTTAGAATGCAGACACAAGGTTCTTGGCTCGTTCAAATAGAAAATGCCACACTACAACAATTTTAATCAAACTTCACTGGCATTCAATCCTGCCAGAGTTGATTTAAATCAAACCCATGTTTTTCTCTGTTCAAACCGATGGCTTGCCCTGCCTCAAGAGCAGCAAAATCACAGTTGAGCAATTTGTCACTCAAAAAAGCATTTTATGAAGATGCATCAAATGTTTTTGTGTTTAAGAAAAACTATAAGATAGTGAATACAGGCTACTTTGAATACACCCATGAGTTATCCTGAAGCAAATGGGTTTGGGAGTTGTGTGGTGGTCCCCACAGTTATGTCCAGATCAACAAGAATCTAATCGTGTCAAAAGGCCTCTACACACCAATCCGAATTGAGATTCGCACAATTCTGCGGATGGCTGGATCAAGGATATACTGATGCAATGACGCTCCCTGACTGAAGATGGCGTTTTGCAATCGACTTCCAAATTTAAGGCAATGCCTCTTCACTAATCCCTTTTGTTCTCGACATTTTTGAACACTGTGGTGTTTATCAAACAGCTCCCTGTGATAAACTGCTCAACATCCATGATTTTTTTTCTATGTGTTCCTTGTTTTCTTCTCTGCCGTTGTCTTCTGCTTGCTCTTTGGCTTCTTTCCTGTTTCCTGGGCGAAGTCGCAGTGAAAATGTGGGATGAGTGCCACTGAGAGCTCTTTTACGTTCTACTACAGTCATCAAAAGAGCCAGCTTTCATTGATCATTCTCCTTGCGAAAAACCAATTCGATGTGGCAGAGCCAATCTGTTTTATGTTGGTACCACTCGTTCATTCAGCTATGTGAGCTCCCATATATTAATATTAACATGACATGGTTGTAGTGTTAGTGATAGGTTAAAATGTAATGTTTCTCTCTGTTTATGTATTTAATTTGAACCTGCTTCCTGAAATGTTTTATCCTCATGAGTCATTTCTGTTTTGTCCATCTGCTGTATCCACATTGAACCCCCTCAATCAATCGTTAAAGCCCCCTACTGTAAGTCCTTGATGAACCATGAGGCCTTTGTGTCCCAAACTGGACCTAAACATTCTTTTATTCCCAATAAAACCCATTACTTGTTATCCCTTTGTTCAAATCAATGGCAGGTCAATGGCAGGGTACATCCTAAAAATGTTCTCAAGGCATCGCAGGGCCACATTCCACTAAGAGAAGTAAATTAGTATCCATAAGAATCCAAAACAAGCCTCAGGAGAGCAAGGTGCCTTGCATTGGCAAAGGGTTGCCCTCCATGTCCCTGTGATGCAAACTTTGCTCCATTTGCCATAACTGATACGTTCAATAAAAATCACTTGCAAGCCATTGGCTGAGTTATTGTGTAGCATTACAATCAATCACAAATTTTCACCAATGCATTCGCTACAACAAGTGTTTCAACGTCCCGTCTCCACCATCAATTAATCTGTGGTTGTACAAACCATAAAAACACATTAACGAGCCCAGGGCGCAAGTGTTAATGCTAAGTGATCTCATAGACTCTCTCTGGGGAAATCAGTCCCAAGCCCAGTCCACACTAATAAGCCCTTGTATCGCCCTGTTGCCTCGGGAGAATGGCATACTCAGCTCCAATCAGACAGCGCAGAGCGGCAGTGGGCACAGGTTTAATGAGATCGGCTCAGGAGGGAAGATTTGATTCTGAATGCCTAAAATCCAGCTCATAAGAAATGATCCTTTCTTTAAACCCTGTGATGACACTGCGAATGTTCCACTCTCTGTTTCGCTGTCCGTGGTGCTGAATCCTAATCAATTCTGCACACGTGCATGTCTACATTCTGTTCGGCAAGGGTCCATTCCATGGAGAACATAAAAGATGCTCTCCGTGTCTGAATGCTATCTCGTGAGAGTGGATTTCTTTAGTTTTCTTATACTCGTTTGACTGCACCTGCTTACACAATGATCATAAATAAACATGCTTTAGATTCAGTTTCCCACTGCAATCTGTGGCCTCGTGTGTTTGTTTAAACAGCAGTGGTCTTGGTAACTGTTGTCATGCCAACATCCACCCCCAGTCTTTCCTCCTTCTCTTGTATCTTTGAAGCAGGGTTCCAATGCAGACCCGATCCGACCAATCACGGGAAAGCTCTTAGCAACACTGAACAGGCAAAAAGATTTAACTGCTTGTGCTCTGTCTGTATCTCCATGTTTTCGTTTTAAACTCTGGAGTAAACTCTGCAGGTCTGTATAAGTGTGAGAAGAGAGGAGAGGGAGAGGGAGAGAGTGAGAGAGGGAGTATGTATTGGCATCTCCGGTGCGGGGGAGCTGGGACGCAGGTGGGAAAAGATGAAGTGAATTGCAAGAGAGAGATGGTAGCAATTGGAAAGAAACGGACAGAGAAAGTGGATTGAGGGAGCTATGAATAGATTGTTGCACGCAAACCTCCGGTGACAGCATAACCGATGAATAATATGATGCTGTCGAAACATTCTACATTGCAGTGTAATAAAGTCTCGCTGAATCCACTACAAATCCCCCTTTTAAAGAGCATTATGCTCCTTAGCATCTTAGCATACAACTGAACTAATAAGCAGAAGAAAATGTAAATTTGCTCAGAAATCTCCTGCAAACACAAATATTTAGCAAGCCAATGATAATGGCACTCCATGCTGTTTGAATAACATCAACAGTAACACTAAGCAAACACTCTTGTGGAGTTACTTGTTCAGTGCAATGGCTCTAACAAAGAGAAGTAATTAAAGAGGCTCACATGCAGTTCTCACTTACCATGCTGTCATAGTAGATTAGTTCAAGCTCATAATCCGGAAGAATATCCGCTCTCTTGTTCACCAGATCCAGGGCCATTTGGGCAGCTGGGAGACACGCTTGCCCACCGGGCCATCCTCCACTCATGGGGAACAGGGCTCCAATGTAGAGCTTCTTTTTCCCTAAAACCGGGCAGGACCAGACCAGTAATGAAAAGATGGCCAAAATAAAGTAGGAAGTTGCCAAGTGCCGTCCCCTGCTGTGTTGCTGCCAAATTAGTTTGGCCATAGTGGGTAAGACTGTGAGCCAACAGTTTATGTGATGATAATATTTTACATAAAAGGCAAAGCTGGATGTTAAAAAAATATATATTTTTGAGATGTTAAATATCTGTCAGGTTTTATACAGGTAATATTTGACAAATATTTTTTTAAGCTCAAATGTACGTTTCAATTAACAATTTGTATAAAGTTAACATGTGAATATTGATAAATAAAAAGCATGTTGCTATTTCCTTCAAACAACGCACGCGTTCAGAATCACGAAGAAAAGCCCGCGAATTAATATACCCTCGGTTTCACAATTCACGAACTTTTAAAGATGTACAAAAGTTTCAAGAATACTTAAAGTCACCGAAAACTGTGATAAATGAATGTTAACATGAATCTCACGTAAATAAAAACGTTTAACGTTAACGACTGCACGCAGAACGACGCTACTCGACGCAAACGAAACAATAACAATCTGTAGTCCCCAGCTGCTGTTTTGCTAATCGTACTCACGTTTCCGCGTAACTGGGGACGAGTAAAGATAACGACAGATAACGTTAAACGATTGTTTATGGAAAGCGCCGTCTTACATACGGTCAGTCGGAATCTTTTGCGCGTTAATGTTAATGTTAAAGCGGCAGGTTTAACCGAGGTGATGATCCCGTTATAGAATCCAGCAGCAGCACCGATAGAGAAAACGATATGCGATAAGTCACAGCTTTGTAACTGAGTGAAGGTCTGTCCGTTTGATGCAGCGAGAGACTGAGAGAGAAAGCGAGTGTGATAGGATTAGAGAGAGAGGGAGAGAGAGAGAGAGAGAGAGAGAGAGAGAGAGAGAGAGAGAGCGAGCGAGCGAGAGAGAGGGGGGGGTCTAGTTTTCCATCTCAGTTTCACAGAAGAGTTTAAATTTACAATCCCTTAAACAATCTCGTTTTTTGTCAACGTTGTCATTGTAAATGGGAGAATACTGTACCATTTACAATTAAAATGACAATTTTGTAATGTAACTACATGATTCTAAAGTAATACTCATGTAAATGAACATTACATCTTGAAGATATGGCACAAGCTTGCACTTATAGCTTATTCTGAACACAAAATACATCATATATGTTGGAAAAATTAAGATTGTGTTTGAATCTTACATTTTAAATTAGATAAAACGATCATGAAGGAAATGCATTAGTGCTGGAAGCTAAATTCATATTGTCATTGGATGATACTACATTTTTTAAACTTCAAATAACCATCAGAGATTAGAGAACAATCAGAGATATGACCCCGACACAGAAGTAGAGATCGGGCAGGTGGTCTTTGATTTACTTGAGCCTCATGGATGTAATTGATTTGGTTGTTAAAGTACACTGTACAAACCCAACACAGTTACTATGCTTAGGATTCTTTTTTTCTCTTTTGGTTGTCCTGGCAATTTCCCATTGAAGCAGAAATTTAACAGAACAAATAAATGTTATGTAAACAATGTTATGTAACATTAATTAAAATATATATCATAGGTAGTAAATCGTTTTAACAACATAGCCAGAAGCTTTTGTAAACAGCCTGATCAGATTGAGTTTCACAGTAATACAAATGTATCACCAACAGCATTGTCCGGTTCCTCTCAAGGTTTTTTCCTAAAGGGAGTTTTCCTTGCCACAGTCGCCCCAGGCTTGCTCATCAGGGATATGTACACCACTTAGTAATTAATTTCTTTTCACTTTGTTGAGTTTAAACTTGTTGGTTTACTGTAAAGCTGCTTTGAGACAATGTCTGTTGTGAAAAGCGCTATATAAATTAAACGAACTTGAACTTGAACTCACCAACATCAGCTTAATTACTTAACACTTATTAACAAAGAAGTGCTTGTAAATAAAACAAAACAACGTAAGAAATCCTATACAAATCCCTATCTAGATTAAATATAAAATTAAAGTGGTTCTGTTAAAATAACATTAACACAAAAGCAGCCAGTTTTCACGATTTTCGAAAAATCAACATTTCATGCGGATTATTCGTCAAAAGCCTGCTTTTCAACCAACTCTCTGATCTCACATGATTTCAACAGAAAACTTTTAGCTAAAAGTAAAAGCACTTCATTCCTTGAAAAGCTGTGTGATTTGATTCATATTAGCACAAAGAGTTCAAAAGGTCAAAACTCAGCTATAGTAATAAAAATTAGGGTCTGTCACACCAATTAAACAAAAAGTGAGTGTGCATAAGTGTAAGAGAGAAGCAGATCCTCTCTAAACATTCTATTCTTTCTCATTGTTGCGTCGCATTGTCTAAACTATGTTTTTTCTCTGTGACGTTAAAAAAAAGTCTGGTTATGAAGGCTCTGAGCTCTAATTTTTTCACACAATCCAGTCTAACTTCCTGAACCTGGGTGAATGATTTAGCAGCCAGAACAAAATCTGTACTTATTTACAACAACATTAATTGTTTATGTAATTGGCACTTGATTAACTTTAAAAATAATACAAATCCAGTTTGTTAAACACCGGAGAAAGAGAGGGAGCCATTTAATTTAATTATTTAATTTGAAAGAAAGCAAAACAACCCACACAACAAAGTGAAGAGCTCTGACAGGAGCAGCCGATGAGCCAGCAGTTATTTGATTCATGTTGTGCTGATGATTTGCATGGGTTCACAGGACTTCTAGTCAAAAATGGCAATAGGTTTTTGTATCTTGTTTTTATTTTTTCTACTAGTTTTGTTGTCTTGTTCGGCCTCCACGTCAATCTCTCAATGACCTTCTCCGCTAACAGAGCAATCACAATTCCTTACGTTCAATCCTGACATTAAAATGCGAACATATACGCTATAGGAAGAATGCACCTTCAAGCTTTCTACACCTGACCTGCTGTATATGAATCACATTCTCCGTTCTTCTCACCCACACACCTTCATCTCCATGGCACCGCCTTTTTTCAAAACTCACAGTCTCTGCTCACTCTTACAGCAGACGCACAGTGCCGAACAGATCAACACATGAACAACTACGTGAGCCTGACAGCAGCCTTCAGCAATGTATCTCCAAACCGATGGATTGACACCACTCCTTCTCTTCCTTTAACGGTTCCTCACCATCCCCCAAACTCCTGTGAGCTGAGTGCCATTTTTAACAAGTTCAATGGTTTCTGTCACACGATCGCCCTCACACTAATCCCGAGAGTTGATGGCCATCATCTATTTTTCTCAGGCTTGGATTATTCAAGGCTAACTCAAAGCACGGCCAAGCTCTGGAACACTATATTGATCCTCAAAGTTTTGGGCGAAACATTGCGCAGTGTTCCAAATGCCTGAAGTGCTCACCCTCTGTGCAATGCATTAAAAAAGATTCCAGTAATACATTTTTGGTCTAAAGCTGACTTCCAGTAATAAAATCTAAAGGTGTTAACCAACATCACTTTTTTTGCAGAGGTACAAAGGCTTTGATGAAAAAGCAGCGGAGCTTTGAAAGCCATCTTTCTGCTCCTCTCTCTTAAACTGTTTTGATTACCAGATTCTCTCAACATCCAAAGCCAGAGGCATTGGTTATTTATCAGAGCATCGTATTAGCTCAGCAGCTGCTGGAAGTGGCCTCAGGTTGTGCCTCTGATGAAATATATCGCTGCATGTGTCATACATTCCAAATGACAAATAACTGGTAGCTCCAAATATCTTTTTTTTTTCAAGTTTTTAACCAAAACTCAAAAAACATACAATAAAATTAAACAAAAACATAATTGAAGTAAACAAGGGCAGTTGTTTGGGTTGTAAACAAACTCATATGTATGGAAAGTGCTGCTAGATGGCTAAAGTTTCTACACAAACTTCGACGTTAGCTTGTAAAAGTGCCAATTAAAAGCATTTTTATCATTGAAATGAATTGGTTGCCAAGGTGAATTCATTGGTTGTTATGGAGAGGTTAGCGACATCATACACAGACTAAAAGTTCAACATTGAACGGTCTTCACTGTCTCTTCCCTTTCCCTTCCCCTCTTCTTCTGCAAGAAAAATAGCATTTCTTGAAAACCTACACATCGATGCACTATGTTTTTTTTTTGGCTGGTGTGTAAGGTTACATTAACACTCTTGTACTTAAAATTAAAGCCCCTGTCTGCAGCAGATTCATAGAGGTGTGTAGAAGTGTTTAACATGAAGTGAGATCAATGGACTCTCTCGGTAAGAACTGAGCGCGCAGGTGAGACAAAGTGACGTCTTGAGTTTTGACGGCATGTTTTGATTTAAACTTAAAAAAATCATTTTGATTACTAATAAAGTATATGTTTTAAAAACTCACAAATATAAAAGAGTAAAAAATACTAAATAATAATTTAATGAATGCATTTTAAAGTTAATATGACTCAAATCAATCAATAAATATCATTGCATTAAAAAAGTTTCCATGTTCTTTGTAGATTTAAAGTTGCTATAAAGCACTTTTATTTTGCTCTAAGGAACCCTGTAAGCTCTTTTTGGTTCTTCACTTGTTCATTGCAGTTTTTATGGTACTGTTATAGCCAAAGGCTTTTTTTTAGCATAAAGGAATATACCGTAAATATACCTTTTTGGTATTTGTGTTTCTAAAGTAGTTCTTTGTTGATTTTAATGTGCTGTATACAGCTGCTGGTCATTTATATCATGCCAAAGTTTATTTATTTCATACAATTGATGGTTGGGTTGTAAATAGCACTTTTGAACATTAGTTCTAAAGTGTACATTTAAAGATAAGTATCCTTTTTTTCTACATTGTGTACATTTCAACCCTGTGAATGCATGAGTGACGTTGCACCTTTGATAAGCCGGAACGCTGCTTAGGGGAAAGCAAGCAGCAGAACCCTGCCAGGCATAGGTGGATAAAGAAAAGAAAACGAAAGATGGCTGGATTGATAAATGGGTAACATCATTGTTCCTTTTATGAATTCTGATGATTTTCATGATTTATGACCCATTAAGAAAATACAATTTAGGCAAAGCTGTGCTCAATTGGCTTTATTTCATGTAATATGTGACATAATATCTGGCAGATGTTGGTAATTTCAGGTAAACTCCAAATGCACCAAATGAAACTCTGGGCTATGGGGAGACCTTGCAGTTATGCAGCATTTACATTACAAATACTAAGTAATGTGTCGCAGACCTTTCAAAACAGGATTAGGACGCAGCAGACTGCATGTCACTGGAATTAGTATGGATATCCGCACATGCTTTTTGCAAAAAATGTCAAGGTTGAAGTCGACTGGGGGGATATGAAGCAAAAATGCCTCTCGAGAGAAATCTCAATGCTGTCATGCACAGCCACAAAAAGCTGCAGCACATGGAGGTCAGCAGCTCTCCCCCTCAGCATACAGAAAAAGCTGGCGTCCCTGTGGGCCAGCGTTCACTGTCTGTGCCAGTAATTCAGACACCTGATGCACTCCATTGCTGCCTTAATGGGACCAATTAAACCACTCTCTTCAGGCAAGGATCATTTTAAGACACATCCATGTCCACAGTGTCTTCAGGTTGGTGGGGAGGCGAATGGGATTGATGCTGAGAAAACAGCGTAATTCAACATCTAATTCAAGTTTAAGTGCAGCTAAAGCCAGATCTCCTGTGTTTGATGGGCTCACGCTCGCAGCTGGAGCAACGATCTAAATCTCTGTTATTGTGTTCCCGTTCTGCGAACCTTGAAAGTACATGAGGGAATTTGAAAAAAAAAAAAAAATCAAACGATTCCGCTCCTGACTGCTGTACGGCTCAACTATTGATTCTTGTAATATACGAGTGCAATCAATTCTGTGCCAACGTATCAAAATAATGGTGTTTATTATTGTACAGGTAGTATAATATAGCCAACGGTAGTTGTGTAGAATTGCATAATAGTAAAAAGAATATCCATTCACTGTAAATTGAAACATACACTTGCCGGCCACTTTATTAGGTACACCTGATAAGATCTAGACGATCTGCTGCAGTTCAAGCATCAGAATGAGGAAGAAATGTGATTTAAGTGACTTTGAATGTGGCATGGTTGTTGGTGCCAGACGAGCAGGTCTGAGTATTTCAGAAACTGCTGATCTATTGAGATTTTTATGCACAACCATCTCTACGATAATGATATTGATAGTTCACAAAGATGTGAGTTTAAAACATCTATTATGCTATTTTCACGCTAGTTGCTGAGTCTGAAAAGTGCTGCATCTTTGCTGATGCTCTTGCAATGTCATTTTATGAGCAATGCCACTCAACATAGCTCACTTATCCCATGCAAATCTAACTCCTGTGAATTTACAAACTTGTTATGTGTTGTTAAAAATACTGTTTACGGTCACTCTGTCATCAAATACAGACGTCATTGTTTAGAAGTGGCAACTAGTAGAATGTAACTATATACCATCAAAACGCTCACAAATAATTGGATTCTTTGTTGGGCACCACACTTTACACCAATGAATACTGCAGGGACATCAAGGGAACCTTTGCTTCTCTTAAATTTCACAAAATAAATGGTTTTACATCTCACCCTTTTATGACTGGTTGCTTTAGAAGAAGTAGTTGCCATCTGTTTATATGGAGCTAAAGCAATGCATCTTTACTGGTCAATAAATGTTTAAAGAAATTATCTGTAAGTTATGATGTGTCATGCCATCCTTGGGAAGTGTTATAGCATGCAATCGTGAATGATGTAATAAATATGTAATCTTCTCTCCATAAACAACTGCATATTAAGTATCAAACAACAGGAAAGTGATCTATAACGCAGTAATCTTATGATGTGCATAACAGATCAGAGTAGATACTTTCAATAGTGAGCAAGGAAATTATTGCATTTTTCCTGGAGTGCCATTTGTCTGTTTATCTCCACAGTTGTATCCATCAAACTTGGTAAAAAGGTCATTTTAGTGTGATGCTAGGCAATTTGTTTGTGTTCTTTAGATTCTAGAGACTTATAGTAATTTTGATATAAAAGCATTACCCTCTGATAAAGGTCTCACATGCTTAACAGCTCCTAGTTCTTCCTTCCCATGACATCACTTCCTGTGCCATAACTTACTCTTCTTCCCTTGACTAGTCATTTTCCTACTGGTCCTTTGTTCTGCTTCATTGTCTTACCCCCTCATCCATCACTTTAAAAACTCAGATATTGGACTATGTCTAGCTTTGATATTGGACTACCTCTTTAGCTTTGATGCTCTTTCATTGTTTGTGATTTGCTTTGATTTGCAATTTGTGTTTATTTTTGGGAAAATGACTATTGCTGTTTGTTTTTTTTCGCTGAGCCCATTTGTATTTTGATGCCACTGTACATATTTTTGTAAACATCTCTATCTTTTGTAGTTATTGTATATGTGTGTACTTCATGATATTTTTTAATTTGGGGATTGCACTGATAAATAAAATGCACTTGGTTAGACACAACTGATGTGGTTACCCTAATTTCTTAACCCCAAACTTGGTTTTGTTCAGAATCTGCCGTGCATCACAATATTTTAACTGCATTAAATTTACTGGTTTGAATTATACTGAATTAAATTTTAACTGAATTAAATGTATTGGTTTCTTGGAAAATATAACGATTTTTTAAACAAATAATCCGTAAGTTATGATGTGTCATGCCATCATGTGCAGCTCAGATCAGTTTACAGAGCTTTTATCCACAATTTCATCCATCAAAATTTATTTTAAAAAAGATCATTTTAGTGTGCTGCAGTCAGGGTGGAATACAAGAAACGATGCTCACAGATTTTGTGTATAAACAAACATGTAGTTTGTATTTGCCATTGTTTGATAGATTACGTTCAATTGCTGTCAGAACAACTACATCTGAGTTTCTTAGAACAATCATTAAAAGAAACAAAAAGTTGTTTATTCATTTGGCATTAGCCCAAACTAGTGCTAAATTACAATCGATTCTTCATGTCCGGCTATACCCACAGCAACAAAAGCAGCTCTTTGTGTTCACTCCAGGTGCCGCAGTAAATCTTGCAGCTCTTAATAGAAAAATTTGACATCATTTCTTAAGGGAGAAACCTTTTAGGATCATTACTTTGCTAGGGGCTCGCAATTACAACCTAGCCATAATTACAGGGTTGTATGGTAATGTCTTAACTGTGGAGCCAAAATGTTGTTGATGCATTATTTTTCTCCAGGGCTATGAAGTGGCACTCATTATGGGATACAACTGACAACACCAACATGGATTACAGCAAACCACCAGTGTTTCTTGCTAACAAATCTCACAAAGATCAGCTGTCTACACTGCTGATTTGGCCATTAAAATGTCAGAACATAACAAGATGTTCTTGGAAGAGAAACAAATAAATGAGCACTGCTGTAGCCCACCATCAAGACTCATCTCGTCAAAGAAAATGACACCCCATTGACATAATTTTCATACGAGAGATGGTCTCTTTACAAAGAAAGACATCCTCTGCAATTACCATCTTTTCTATGACCTCCACAGACAAGCGGAAATAGAGGAAGTGACAAGTGGTTGCCGGTTAATGATCGTGGTTACACAAGTTGCCTTGTCATTCGACAGATACAAGGTCACAGCAGGATCTTGCGATTGGCTGCTGTGGTTGCCAGGTCACATCTTGGCAGCTTGATTGGTTCATGAGGTTGCCAGGTCACAGTATTGAAGAATAAGGCAGATCCTTATGAAAGCAGTCGACCCGGTGCGTGAAGGACAATAGAATCAAAACCAGACATGCATGGCAGTGTAAATAAAAACCCAATCCTCGACAGACGGTCTGGAGTGTGATCTCAGCGTCGTGAAAAAACACTTCTCTCTCTCTCCACCCCAGTAATCCTTTTATTTGCCTGGCACGGGCAAACAGATTTGTTCGCTTTGACACCAAATTTCATTTGCTGCTAAATGCCAGAGTTCGGAAATTGCATCCACGCCCATTCCCTAGGCTTCCAGGAAGTAAATAAATTGGGAATATTAAGAGAGAGATCGCTCAGCTGTCAGAGATGACGGAGGAGCAGGGGAATGTTCAATCACATCATTCCACAACATTAGAAAAATAGAAAACAAGGCAACAGAAGAGTAAATACACATTGGGATTGTGGCATGATGAGCGAGCATCAAACCTAGTTTCCGGCGGCTCTTGAATTGGAGTGTGAAATATGACCAGGCACTGCTTAATAACGCACCTGCTGTTTTGAGCATCTGTCCCTCTAAATCCTCCACTAACCCCCTGACTGTAAGTACTCCTGGCTAAAGAAGTGTGCTCTAAAGCATACAGCTCTCATGAATTACTTTTGGCTGGATTCAAACACATGCGGTTACCCAATCAGAGCATAATTACGCAGATCTATTGTTTGGTGTGGAAGACACTTAACAGAGAACCTCAGTGACGGCTTGTTATTATTGTTGCCATTGTCAGAGTGCATGCAGTGGTCACGGTAGAGCAGGTTTTCATGTTTTTTTCTTTTGCATGCTACACAAAAAGAGGAATGGTAATCAAAAGACTTGACATAAATCCCTACGAGGATGGTTTGAGAATTTGGTTTAGTTCCAAAGTGTCTCCTGTTGATGCCCACTCCACCTACACCTTCTGTTTTTGAATTAAGTCTCACAGGCTGATAAACAATGTTTATATGCATGCAACATAATGACCCTCTCTGTTCTGACCAAGTCAGACAATAACATCTTTGAATATCACAAAATTTAGGCACTATTGCTGATTGAATTGTTTTCCATTGTTTTTATGTGATGGAGGAGATTTCTGTGTATTTTCCTCTAGCCATGGCCACTACTGGCCAAATGGCTGCCCTCAGCAGAAATGTACTATGGTGCTCCGCAAAATGTGTTCAACACACAATTTCATGAAATGCATTGTTTTTCTTCCAAAAAAGCCAAATTCAGAATGGAATAACTCATTAACTATACAGTAACATATTCTTATATTTTAGATTCTGATAGTTAATAATATTAACTAAATGATGTAGAGAGATGATGTGAACGCACCAAAAAGAGAAAATGAGAAATGGAACCTGAAAATGTACCGATTTTTTGTGAGTACCCAACACTAAAGGCAATTTCCGTCTGAAAAAAAGCCAAGTTCAGGATGGAAGAGCTCCTCTCAGAAAGGAAAATATTCCTAATATTTGGATTCTGATTGTCAACAATTCATAGTGGTGTAGATAGTTTTTCACTGAAAAGAAAATGAGAAATGGAACCTGAAAATGTACCTCTAACCCATTGGTTGTTTGAGGCATTTGTACAAGTGCTAAGCACCTCTTGTTATGATGAGGCACTGTAAAAAGAGTAGGTATGATGCACTGATTGCTGAGTAACAGTCACTCGGAGAAACATGTAACAGCGAGGCACGTGAACCCAATTGAGGAGAACACAAATGACAGAAAGACCTCTTTACTTCAGCTTAAGCATCACCTAACAGTTGAGATGACTTTCATTTGATATTTATCCAATTAATTAAGGAAGGTCTTTTTAGTAAAAAATATTTTAAAAAGGGAAAAAAACTCCTTTCCATTAGGTGGCAGCAGCACTTAGTGTCCTAGGCCCAGATCAAACAATGAGGTGAAGAAGTGAAATGGATACTTTTAGAGTGTATGACGAAAAGGACAAAAGTTTTGCAAAAAACTGAACTCCACATAGTTAAATGGTATTGATTTGCTAGTAAATATTAATTTTGTTGGCTGCATTTTGAAAAACTAAAGGTTAGAAAATAGACTTATGTCTTTTTTTTTTAAATCATCCCATCTCTTCCAGCAATTTGTATCTGGCCCAACTGTGGTTAGAAAACAAGCTGTTGTTCAACCCAAGTACCACAATGAATTATGGTACATGGCTGGACCAAGTCTGGAAGCCTGGGCCAATCCTCAACTACATAACTCTTGCCATCTATGCCAGGCTTTGTGTGCCACATCAAAAACAACACCATTCCACCAGACTCAGTACATATTTGGCCCGAATAGCATATGCCATTATGCCAGGCATAAAATTCCAAAAATTGCTTGTAGCCAAAAGGGAATGGCCCGACTGGTTTGAGCTGAAAGGGCAACAGTAACTCAAATAACCACTTGTTACAATTGAGGTCTGCAGAGGATCATCCCTGAACACACAACATGTCAAACCTTGAGGCGGATGGGCTACAGCAGCAAAGACCACACCGGTAGCCACACCTAAGTCAGCTAAGGACAGGAAACTGAGGCTATAATTTGCACAGGCTCAGCAAAGTTTGGTAGTATAAAATTGGAAAAACGTTGCTTGATCAGACGAGTCTTGATTTCTGCTACAACTTTCAGATGGACAACATAAGGTTAAAAGCATGGATCCATCCTTTCTTGTATCAACTGCTCAGGCTGCTGCTGCTGCTGGTGGTGGTGGTGTTGATGTAATGGTGTGGGGGATATTTTCTTGGCATCCATTAGTAACAAATGGAACAACCGTGTCTAACCCTTTTTTGACCACAGTGTACCAATCTTATGGTGGGCAACCATGAAGCACCATGTCGTAAAGCGTGAATCAACTCAGACTGGTTTCTTGAACGTTACAATAAGTTCACTGTACTCAAATGGCCTCCACAGTCATCAGATCTCAATACCCACCTTTAAAATGTGGTTGAACGGGTGTTGCTTTCATATCAATATGTTGTTAAATATATGCCACAATGGATAAAGGCAAATGTGGGTCTAAACCGGTACTGGCACAAACATTTATGAGCTCTTTACACTTAAGTCCTTCAGAGAAAGTCAAAAAAATCAAAACAAAACCACATGAAATGTGCTAAACGTGCATTTCTATAACGCTGGCCTTGACTATTTCCCTAAGTTTCCCCAAGCTCAGTGGGACATGATTTATCCGTTTCACCCCACTTGCTCATTTATCTCTTCTCCCCATGGTTCTCATTTGGCTAGATGTTAGCGTTAATGTGATCTGCCATGCTTCAGTAAAACACACTGTAATCTCTCTGACTGTGGCTAGAGTTGGAACCTTTCTGCTATTTCTGGCTCCGCCATCCCTCATGTTTATGGTCCATTTCTTATGATGCTCCAGTCACTGGAGGACTCATCTCATTGTTCAACAGCCCTTGTGTTTGTGCACCGTCCTCGCTCAATGAATGGGCAGAAAGGGAATTAGCTGGATTGATGACTAAGTATTTTCCTGTTCTCCGAACGTATCGCAGGAATCCGAGGGTGGGAAGACATTGATAAACCTAGTAACAAATCAGATGTGACTGCATCAGCATCTTCCCCTTGCAAACGATTGTGGCACGAAAATCCAGCACGTTGTACAGGAAGCCTAGTATAATTACACACATTCACCGGGAGAATTGGGAAAGGAAATGTACATAAATGCCATCGTACACTTGCCAACGCAGCGTTCATTACTCTTAAAGACTTACAGTCTGTAAGGTACAACTCATTATTTCCAAATAGCCATCAGGCGCAGAGGCTGCTTGTATTCAAATCAATGGTCACATTATTAAAGGTACACAAGAGCTTGACGGGGTAATAGCGAAAGAGTGAGAGTGATTCGCAGAGACAGAAAGAGGAGGAGGCTGAGGGTGAGACAGCAGCTGAGTCTGGTCTGTAGGATTAGGATGCTGTTCGAGGATTGTTTCTCTCAAACGCTGGCTACAGGTGAGAGACACTTAACTTAGTCATATAGCTAACGTTTAGCTAGCGTGACGGAGGTCAACAGATTGAGTGGGAAATCAGGGATAATGATGCCAGCTTCACCACAAACCGCTTGAGGCCATGCTGCTTTCCCCACACACACACTCTCTGAGAGGAGCTTGTGGTAATGAAAAGGTAAGTGGAGCTGGTTTCAGTGTTTTCTTGCTGTGTTTAACCTAGAGTTTTGAAGCCTCGGATTAAAAGATATGTTTGTGTGTTTTACTAACTTTACATTTGGTTTATCGATGGTTTTTGTGGCACTGACTAATAATCGAAGAATTAATGGATGGATACCATTGTTGCGTTCATTAAAGTGTTTTATTAACAACGATTTAGCAAATCAATAATAATAACATATCTGCCTCCCAACATTCATCCAATAGGCTTTATATAGTAAAGATTTCAAAAGCGCACTCAATTGGATCATAAATGGGGAGTAAAAATTTATTTTTAAGTAGTGTATTTGCTGATTAAAAAAATATCCATTACTAAAAATTGACTAGTTTTGAAAAATATACTAAACCCTAGATTAAAAAATATGTCCTCAAATTATGTAAACACTTCAATTCCAGTGTAATCTAAAAAAGTAGATTTTATACAGAAGACCTATAGATTACTATATAGATTTGTTATAGAATTCTAATTCACTTGTGCAAGTCATTATATTGGCTTGTAAAAGCCATAGCAACCAGACTGTTTACCATAGCAACAAATTTGAAATATCTCTATTTCTGTTTTGGAAATTAATAGACATGAGAGTTTGTTTATTATACACATATCGATATAAAGGACATTATACTAGATCACTGTTCAGCTGTTGAAAATGGGGGGTTGGTTAATGTTACTGATATTGACACAAGGTACATAATATTATGTCACTGACTCCTCCATAGCAACCAAACTGTTTACCCTAGCAACCAAATCAGAGGATCTATACCTCAACTTCATAAAATGCTAGCAACATAGGACTTGGTATATATCACTCATAATGAGAGATGTACCTTTTCAAGAGTTCAAATATCTGGACCTGCTTTAAGTTCATAAGCGTGTGTGGCCGGTACGAACGTGCAGGCTTGCTGTCTTGCTCGGATGTGTCCGAGTAGACCCCCATGAGAGGTGAAGGGGAGGAAGGTGGGAGCGATGAAGCTGGTTCAGACTGAGTCAGGGAACAAGAGGAAGGAACAGCTTATATGGAAAAGGGTTGATTGAATAATTGAAGTAGGTGTGGCTCCAGATAGTCTCCTCCCGAAAGACGTTTAATAAACTGTATTTAATGACACCATTAAGTTCTCTCTAGTAACCAGGTTGTTTACCTCAGCAAACAGGCTAAGGAAAGTCAGTGAGATATGGGGTAAGGTTTCAGTCACAAGGGGCACGTTTTCAAAAACAGATTTACAAGCCAACATCAAAGTTAAGGACAAAGCTGAGCCAGCTGAATAGTATAAATAAGTCTAAACACATTTTAGATTCTTCAAAGTAGCTACCTTTGCTTTGATTAACACTTTGCTCTCTGCTGGCATTCTCTTGATGAGCGTTACAATTTTTTGCCATAACTCCCTGGAGGTGTGTTTGGGGTCATTGTCCTGTTCAGAAATGAATGATGGTTCAGTTGAATGTAATGGGATGGGATGTCAATTTTGAGGAAATCTGAAAAAGCATCCCCACCTCCTCCTCCATGCTTCACGGTGGGAGCCGTGACACAAAGACAAGGCAGTACAACCAAAGACCTCAAAATTTGACTCATAAGAGCACAGATATCCATTTTTCAAAAACAAAAAAACAAAAAACAGTTTCCTTAGTATAATATTTAAGCAGCTATTTGACCAAAAGAACAGAGTCTCCTCTGAACAGCTGATGCTAGATCTTTCAATAGGATTTCTGAGGCTGTTGATGAAGTCTTCCCCTGCTGCTAACATTGGTCATCCTCTCTTGGGGTGACCCTTCTGTCAGCCAGTTTCATCGCATGAGTTGTAACTGCACTTGGGGAGTTTGTAGTTTTCTGCACTGAGTGGCCTTCATGTCTGGACTGTCATTTATCTTCAATTTTATTTCTAGCTGATTGGTTCTTGTGTATATAAGAATTATAACAAATGGAGCTGTCAGCGGCGTACCAACATGCAAAAATGAACTGCAGCTCAGAACTCGCTTTAAGAAAGCACTGGTGACATGGAAACCATTCCAGGGGATCACTTCATGAAGCTCATTGCGAGAAACCAACATGATTCTGTGTTAATTCATATTGTAGCAGTGACCAATAGCTGCTAAGTGGCTAAGTGGTGAGGAATAAATTCCAAAACACTTTAAATTATTGATGATTTATTAACGTGATGGAAAAAGCCAACAAACAAATAAATCAGAGGTGAATAAACAGTGATCAAAGAAATAACTTATAACGGTCAAAAGAAAGAGTGCATGCCCACTCACTTTCAAATAGTCATAAAAGTAAGAATTGATTGTGTTTCGGGAGAAGTGATTAGGACACAATGCCTACAGTCAATTATTCCAGTAACCCATGTCCTTATAAGCACATCTCATGCTCCTTTTACACAGTTTTATATATTCGTACACATCAGGTATGTCACATACAGATAACAAACTACCAAAAAAAACATTAACCCTTAGAAGTCCGAAGCGTTTTGACTGCTTTACAATTTGGTCTAATAAATTATCTTTAAAACAGTGTTTTGTGCCAGTACTTGGTATCGTTTTTTTTTTTCAGAACAACCCCATCTTTTTTATTTAACAACTATTCTTATTACATTACACAATTATTCCACAACAAACAAGTACATTTCAGACTAGAAAATTTGGTAATTTATTTACTGCAATATCCCTAACTCTAACATATCTAAATATTGTTAAATATGTTTTCATGCTGTATAACAACAATATAAAAAAGATAAATATTCACAAACCCCCAAAAAAGATAAAGACAATGTGCGCACTGAACGAAAAACAGATGAACCTCTCTTAAATCTTTGAAAAACACAAGCCATATCACAGGCATTTCTTCTAAGGGATTATCCCTTCTAAAACGAAACTCAAAGACGATTGCATATTTAATCTAATTTTAGTTACCTTTGAGATTAAAAATATCAAAACTAATAATTTTTTGTGGGTTGTGGCATTCTCACGTAATTCAAGGATTTTAAACGAGAAACATTTTTCTTGTAGTTTAAATGGAAATACTTGTTTAAACTGCAAAAAAATAGATTTGCTTAAAAAAATGCATGGTATTATATCCTGTGTTAACCTTAAGGATAAAAAGCCACTGTGCTGCAGTGAGTTTGTGGGCTGTCCTCAGGGAAGATGCTGTGGTGACTGTTGCTTCATGTTGGACGCCACCCGCTAGGTGTTGCAGATGTGTCAGTTTCAGGAAGTTGTTCTGGCAGGTGTCTTAGTACATGTGACAACTCAGTAGCTGTGGTTGTGTTTTATTTCGGGGCTATGTGTGGCTGCAGGTGCAGGTACAAGAAATCATGAAAATGTATCTTAAAAAGAGAAACTGTGTGAGTCGTTCCTGCCATTCCTCCCTGAAGCATTCTGTGATTGTTCCTGAATAATTTATCTGCACCTTTAAATAAAACGAGACTTTGAAAATGAGACGATTGCTCCAGCTAACCCTTATTTTATCCTCATTGTCTGATTCTCACTTGACAGGCATTTGGATTCATAAACTTCTCTGTTGAGATTGAGATTAAGTCCACAGAGGCAGAAAGCTGTGCCAGGTTTGAGTGGGCACAGATGAATGTCATGTAAATGCCATGAGAAAAATCAATTCAGAAGGAGACCTTGGATAGCCAAGGAATTGTGACACATGCAGATAAATGCAGCACAAAAGCATCATTCAAAGGTGCATAGAAACATTCCGAGAATCAATTAAATCTGACTGCAACACGCGTGAGGTTTTCTTTCAGACACTGAAATGCTTTCATGTGATGACCTTTTACATGCTGAGAGCTCCGACGGTAGGTGAAGAAGAGAGACAGAGAATGGAACAGACTCTCTTAATTAAAATCCTGTAATGCAGCATTCTGCACACTAGGAACCGACCAATCACAGAGCTCCATTACCAACTCCAGTATTGAACGCTAGCATCTCCCAGCGTCCTCTCTACTGAGGGCATCACTGAGACTGGCTAATGACTAAAAGCCAAACACCACTCGTTCTTAACCACCTCTTTCGGTAATCGATACACCACATCATCCTGTCTACACCACTGAAGCCTAATGATATCCTCACACACTTCCTATGCGTTTTAAATGACCAGCAAGTGTATTTAATGACAAAGATTTCAGTACATCTGTCTGATGTTATTTTTGAAACCTGAGTGACTTCTTCTTCATTACTAGGGGTGGAACGATACACTCTGCTCACAATACGATATGCATCACAATATTTTACAACACTATTTTTAATCAACTAAGACTAGGGTACAATCAGACCTTTGTATACCCTCCATCCACTTGGGGGCAGTGTTAGTGTTTGAATTAACTCTAAGAGCTAATTTTATAATCTTTCTTGTTTAATATGTGAACAAAGTAAATATTAAATATAAAGAAAAATTAATATAAAGTAAAAGATAATTGCCTCCTAGAAAATATTACATAAAACAAGAAGACATGGTAAAGAAGTTTCAGAAGTAACTAGAATCACAATCATTCCAAGGAGCAAATAGACTTTAGCTCCTAGACGATATCTCCCAGAAGCTCCACAAATTTTATATTGCGAAATATTATAACACCCTACTGATTATACTGGACTTTGATTTGACTCATATCCAAAATAGGTTTCATGGTGAGGAAGTGCTATTTCTGGTGCATTAACAGAGAAAGGTTTTTTTCTTCAGATTCCTGCCTGGCTACTAAAGTAGTTATTGTCTTTATGTCTTTATGGGCTTTATGAGCAGACCAGTATCCAGTGTATTAAATATACATCTTTTTTTACACTCACAGGCCACTTTATTAGGTACACCTGACCAACTCCCTGTTGATGGAAATTTCTAATCAATCAAAAGGCAGCAACTCAGTGCATTTAGACAAGTACAAATGGTCAAGAAGATTCACTGCAGTTCAAATCAAGCATCAGAATAGGGAAGGAAGTTGCTTTTTGAACGTGGCATGGTTGTTGGTGCCAGAAGGGTTGGTCTGAGTAATTCAGAAACTGCTAATCTACTGGGATTTTCACGACAACCATAAGGCAACAGTAACTCAAAGAACAACTTGTTACAAAAGCGTATGCAGAAGAACCACTCTGAATGCACAACACCTCAAATTAGCTTGAGGCGGATGGGCTACAGCAGCAGATGACCACAAGAACAGGAAACGGAGACAACATTTCACACAGGTTCACCAAACTTGGACAATGGAAGATTGGAAAAACGATGTCTGGTCTGATGAGTTCGATTTCTGCTTTGACTTTCGGATGGTAGGGTCAGAATAAGGCGTCAACAACTTAAAAACATGGATTAATCCTGCCTTGTGTCAATGGTTCAGGCTGGTGGTGGCGGTGTAATGGTGTGGGGGATATTATTTTGCCCGACTTTGGGCCCATTAGTACCAACTGAGTATTGTGTCAATGCCACAGCCTTAACAGTAATGTCCATCCAAACATGATCCACACTGTACCTATCTCCAAATTCCAGCAGGACAACGAACCATGTGATAAGGTATGAATCGCCAGACTGGTTTCTTGAACAGGACAATGCGTTCACTGTAATCAAATCACCTCCATAGTCACCAGATCTCAATCCAATAGAGCACCTTTGGAATGTCGTGGAACATTTGACGACCTGTCCAGGGTGTACCCCGCCTTTCCCCCTAAATGCACTAGAGAACCTAGTGACCCTGTAAAGGAAGAAGCTGATCAAAAGTCCAGGCAATAATAGATTAATATTTGAATAAAAAGAAAACTAAAGCCTAAGCTAACATTGGATGAGCAATATTAATTGTACACAACCTAGGAAGTAAGAACATTTGGCATACTGCAGTTGGAGATGTGGAGCTGTTGGCTCAGTATCAGTGTCAGCATAGAGTGAGCCAGAGCTGTGATGAGCAGCTTTCCCCACGTGGACAGATCTTGGGTGAAAGATGTATTTTGTGGGCTATACTTGGGGATGCAAATTCTCATTGCATGCATGCAGTGTTCGTGGCAGACTCGGCCCTTGGAAGATGTTGTGCCTTCTAGTGCTCTTAAAATTGCTTGTAAAGGGCAGTTTTTACCATGGCTTTGTATGTCTTATAGTTTTTAGATTATTAAACATCAAGGTTATAAATTCCTGGACTCCTTTTTAACTTTAACACAGAGTGCACAATGCCCCAGATTTCTAAAACCTCTGAAATGTGGAGTTACCAGACAACACCAGTTTTTTCAGGAAGGGTCTGGCTGGGCATCCAGCACGACTAGCATTTCTGATTGGATAGCATACGACACGTGACATTCACACATTGTTTTTTTTTTTTTTTTTTACTTTCACTGTATCATATTTTCTATAAATGGATTAATAATAGAATATGGGGAACAAGCAACTAATCCTAAATTGTGAAGTTTGGTTTTTGTTTAAAGGTATAACATAAGATTCATAACATGTATTGTTGCATCTTTAAATAAAGTTTGCTTTTGACACTTTGCATAAGTTGACGGCGCTTTATTTCTGGGAACAACACTTCTACATTACACATACGCTCTCTCGTCTTCTGTAACACTTCTTCTCTATATGTATTACCAGGTAAACCTCAATCACCATAGCGCCCTCTACTGGTCTTCAATGTACTAATCAAAAACAGTATTATTCTATGCAGAAATTAATGTCAATATGTAAAAATTATCCAGGATACCACTGGTAATGACAATTAAAAAAGGTTCAAGTACAATAATTATTTACTCTGAACAGTTTTATATTTTAATAGTTAGGACCACAGTTTTAATCACAAGGAACATGTTAATATTAGAGGTCAACAATATGATTACATGTGGTTAAAAGCACAATATTTTTAACATTTATTTTAATCTGTACATTGACAGAACACTTTTAAAGTTTGGTGTCCACACTATGCGCCGATAATGGATGAAGTCACGTGTTGTGTGCTATCCAATAGAGAGCCAGTCAGGACCGGTCCAATAGTAGAACAGTGCCAGTCAAAGTGTGTCGGTGGCAGTCGAAGTGTGCCAGCGAAAGTCTGTAGCTAGATACTCTTGGTCTTTTCACTTTCCATCCGTCAATTTCAGATGATCTCTGGCTCAGTAAAAATGGCTTTGTTTCTCTATCTGTTATGGTTAGCACTCTTAAAGGGAACATCACTCGTTTATTTCTCAGTTGAGTGTGTGAGTTATAGAGTCATTGATGAGTAAGTGAATGAGTCAATGGGTAAGTGGGTCATTGATGAGTGAGTCGATGAGAGTGTGAGTAAATGATAGCGTGAATTATTGAGTCATAGAGTGAGTGAATGAGTCATTTTGGTGAGTGAATCAATTAGTAATAGAGTGAGCAGGAATATGAGGGAGTGAGTCAGTGGGTGACATTGAGTGAGTGAGTCATTGAATAGTGAATGAGTGAGTTATTGGATGGATGATTGAGTGAATGAGTCATTGATGCATGACTCAATAAGTGAGTGAAAAAGTGAGTCATTGAGTAAGTTAGTGAGGGAGTGAGTGAGTCAGTGTGTGACTGAGGAGTCATTGAACGAGTCAGTGAATGAGTCAGTTATTGGATGGATGATTGAGTGAATGAGTCATTGATGCATGAGTCAATGAGTGAGTGAAAGAGTGAGTCATTGAGTAAGATAGTGAGGGAGTGAGTCAGTGGGTGACTGAGGAGTCATTGAACGAGTCAGTGAATGAGTCAGTTTATTGGATGGATGATTGAGTGAATGATTCATTGAGGCATGAGTCAATGAGTGAGTGAAAGAGTGAGTCATTGAGTAAGTTAGTGAGGGAGTGAGTGAGTCAGTGTGTGACTGAGGAGTCATTGAACGAGTCAGTGAATGAGTCAGTTATTGGATGGATGATTGAGTGAATGAGTCATTGATGTATGAGTCAATGAGTGAGTGAAAGAGTGAGTCATTGAATAAGTTAGTGAGGGAGTGAGTGAGTCAGTGTGTGACTGAGGAGTCATTGAACGAGTCAGTGAATGAGTCAGTTATTGGATGGATGATTGAGTGAATGAGTCATTGATGCATGAGTCAATGAGTGAGTGAAAAAGTGAGTCATTGAGTAAGTTAGTGAGGGAGTGAGTGAGTCAGTGTGTGACTGAGGAGTCATTGAACGAGTCAGTGAATGAGTCAGTTATTGGATGGATGATTGAGTGAATGAGTCATTGATGCATGAGTCAATGAGTGAGTGAAAGAGTGAGTCATTGAATAAGTTAGTGAGGGAGTGGGTGAGTGAGCGAGAAAGTGGGAGTGAGTGAGAAAATGTATAAGATCTTACCAAGTACATTAGTTTTGAACAAGGGTAAACAGGATTTGCAGTGTCAGCTTTAATTTATATTTTACAATCAGACAGCTTTAGTGGAGTTTGTGTTTACAGATCATTAGATGCTGCAAGAGTTCTATTAGCTGTTTTGTGTTTCTATTTTTCAGTGCATGGTTTTTGGCAAATTTCTAGCTGAGAACTAAAACACATTTGTTGAAATTGTGTTCTAGCAGATACTAGGAAGTTCCGCAGTGGTCCTACAGGTAGCTGAGAAATTTCCATCAGCACCATTAGCATGTTGTGACATTCGACCTCTTGGATGGATTGCCTTCTTGTTTGCGTCTGAATGATTAATGTCTGTCTCCATACAGCCTTAAGTACACAACTGTAATGACACAGTATTGATTGGACACACCAAAAGTAATCTGTTAGATATAAAAGTGCCAAAGTATAGCCATTGCTGTGCTGGCCGTAATGGATGGAGGTATAAAGCATTATGGTGAAAACCCGGCTGAGCATTTCCAGCCAGGTAAAACTGAGAAAACACCATTTACTAAGTAGATGTAGCGCATAAATCATCCGCTCTTCCCAGTCCTCTGCTCAAATTGCTTTTTCTCCTCCATTCTGCTCTAAATATCTCTCTTTTCCCAGAGCCTCTTATTTTCCCCTAAGCCCCCTCTCTCTCCATCTCATTTCCCCTCCATCATTTTCATCCCGCTCTTCTCTCTCATTTCCTGCCGGCCGGCCTCCATTACCCTACCTCTCGGTGTGCAGACATCACTGCCATATTGGGACAGTGACACCTCCATTAATCAATTTAGCAAACACCACGAGCTGATCTGAGACAGTGTCACAGGCACACATGCCACAACAATCTTTCACCTCCATCCAACCTTCAGAAGTCAAGGTCATGTAGGTCTATAGGAATCCAATTGTGACTTTGAGTCAGGCGGGAACAAGTTTGATAGCACCTCGCTTCATCTGAGTGGATTTTAAATACTTTTTTATACACACAACATTATAGCTCCGATTCATTTAGGTTTCTTGATATCAGGCAAGATTTGTAAGCTCAATACTGCCATCGTTTGAAATGATTGTGGTGTGAACCATCAGCGTTATCTTGTCTAATGCTGCCCCCTTCAGGTTAGAGAAGATTGACCGCTATCTAACCTTAAGGGGGCAGTATAAGACAGCATTTGTAGAGTTTGGTTCCAAAATACGTTAAATGGTTTTACAATGCTTTATTAAAGAAACAATATTTCTTTTCCCGCAATAATGAATGAATATATGAATATATATAATACATGGACAGGTCGCCAGTCCATCACAGGGCAACACACACTCACACACTCAAACCTAAGGGGTGTGGAATGCATCCCATCGGAAAAGGGTCATCTAGTTGTGATCACACATCAGACATAAATTTAACGAATTGTTTCTAGGTAAATTGGTAAATATTTCAGTGCATTTTTGCTAACTAATACATGTAAAAAATGAAAGTTCATTCAAAACAAATATAAACAATTTGTTGTTAATTTAATCTCATAAGATATAATAGATATAAATAAATTTATATCCAAAAGAGTCACCCAACAGTTTTTACATTTCAGAGACAGCAGAAGAGGAGCACTGGAACCTGTTGTGTTGCACTGTGCACAAAGTCTTCAAAATCACAGATTTCCTGCAGATGTTGACATCTGCTCACCTTATTAAACCTCAAACAGGGGATCATTATACAGTGGTACCCTGAGATACGAATATAATTCGTTCCAGGGTGACGTTCGTTACTCAAACATTTCGTATCTTGAAGCAAGTTTTTCATGTAAAACACCTAATCCGTGCAACGGCTCTCAGAAACAACAGTAGAAGTAGACGAAAAAAAAGGAAAACCAGAGAAAAGTCAAGTAACTTTTCTTCAATCCTTAAATCTACTCATTGTTAATGTAATAAATGATAATAAAACAGAATAAAACACAAGCAAAATACGTAATATTTACACAAATGTGAAACCTTACGTAGAACGTATGGCAGAAAACATTACAGCCATAAGTTAAAGTCAACTTTAAACATAAGTTAAAGTTAACTTTCTCTGGTTATATTTCACGAATTACTAACACTAACACGGTTTCAAGCACAAGCGGAGACAGATGGAGAGAGTTTCTCTATCTTGCGCTACAGAACAGCACTTTGCACGTTATAAACGTTATCTCTTTAATGACACATTGATTCTAACATTTGTTATAGCACACAATTAGTAATCTATACATAATGTTTCGCTGTATTGTTGACGTGTTTTGAAGCATATCAGACCCTTTTTGCACCGGAATACAGGACGCAAGAACCTGGAAGCGCTACGCGACATCATAAAAACAAGCGGAAAATACAGCAGAACAGTTTGTAATTGTTCGTATCTCGAATTTTTCTTCGGATCTCGAAGCAAAAAATTTCCCGCGAGACCTTTCGTATCTCGAACATTTCGTAACTCGAAGCATTTGTATCTCGGGGTACTACTGTACAATGTTTGAGTTAATACAAGCCCTGAAAAGAAGTACATTTCACGTGCTTCATCATAATTTAATGGGGATATTATAAACCACTCTATAGTGGTTTGGTTCTTCCAGAGTGTTATTTACCCATGTTGAAAGTTTTATTTACTGTCCAGGGTCTACCCCATCTTGGCATCAAACATGAATCTACTTACATAAATCTGTTTAAATCACAATAAAGAACCCTTTAATGCTTTTGTGTTATTAGACGTCAGAATAAATTGAGTTTTCAGCATTTCTTCATTGTGTGCGATGTTCATACATAGGTTAAAAACTCTTACCTGTATAATGTCTGTCATCTACATCCGAAGTAGAACAAAACAGAAAAACAACACCAGAATTAATAAATATTCATTGTTCTAAAAGAGTTCCCGTAGACATTAGTACTCACAGTAGCAGACGGGTTTTGGCGATTCCCATTTGCCCAGTTTATTGCAATGTGTGCTGTTCCTGCCCACCAGAATAAAGCCCTCCAGACAGCTGTAGTGCAGGACGGTTCCTTCTACGGCTGGTCCAGGAGGATGAACCGTCACCCGTCCGTTCTCCAGAGATGTCCACACACGGGCACATGGCAGCACTGAGGAACACAGATTTGAGCTTTAACTTAATTCTTTATGCAAATGAAATGTGAGAATAGTTCATTGAAGAATCCAAAGGAAGAGCTGAACGTACAGCATTTGCTGTGCTGCTTGAGGTCGGTCCATGTGCCGTCAGGGAGACACTTCCTGACCTTTGGCCCAACGATGACTCTGTTTCCTCTGCAGATGTACTCGATCTCATAATCCACGGGCAGCACCTGGACACTGCGAATCTGCAGCGAGAGGAAGACTCTTTTACTGCACTACTCAAATGCACTCGCAGCAAAAACAACTTTTAAAAGGAACAACAGAAAATGTGCATTTCCTGAGGGAAATGTGTGAGTACTATATGCTGCTGATTTACAATTTGTTTTAATAGATTACTTTTAAACAGTTTTTTGAGGCAATGGTTGATATCGTTTTTAGAAGGGATGCACTACTAACATTTTTTTATTTTTTTGCTACTCGCCCATACCGACCATGTTTTTTTGGGATGTAGCAGTTTCCTAAGTAATGGCACAGTGAGTGCTATTAATAAACAATTAATTTAATTAGTTACATTTTATCTAATTCATACTAAATCGGCACGAATAGGGCGTGCTAATCAAAGGTAAAGCTAATGCTTGCCGCTCACGTTAGCCTCTACATTTTTTGCTTCATTCCTGAGAAGCTGCCCGAAAACCAAATCAAAGACATCCATGCCAGTTGCAAATAGAGGCGGATGATGCTGTTACATTAGGTGAGTCTTAAAAGAGAGAATGTGATGTTTTACAAATGTTTTGTTAATTGCAAAAAACTTTTACCTGCAAAAACTGTGTTCAAAATCCGAATGAATTAAAAATAGTTTTACTATTAACTGTAAAAATAGTACTTGAAAATGTGACTGTGTTAAGGTTTTTTTTTTTTTCAATTAATTCGGAAAGAACCCTTTACTCAATGAAAAAAAATAAATAAATCACATTACATCTACTTGTCAGACAATAAAGTTTGATAAAAACGACCAAACAAGAATCCAAAGTGCTCATACCTGCTCCTGAGTGAGACCTCTGTATCTGATTCCTCCATCTCTAGGAGGCCGAATAATTTCACAACCTGTGAGGAAAGATACAAATGATTAACATATAAATGCACACATTCAGAAATAGCCGATAAAACCCTGCAGAGAAAAATCAACAAGCAGAAGAAAGTTGTTTTGGTTGTAAGAAAATGTGACCAATGGAAATCTGAGCTTTGATTTGATGAGTCCAAAGTTGTGATTTTTAGTTCCATCCTCCACAACTTTGTCTGATGCAAAAAAGGCTCCATGATTCATTCCCACCATGAAGCAGAGAGGAGAAGGTGTGATGGTGTTTGATGAAGTAAATTGAAATCACATAGAACCTTAGAGTAACATGCCACTACCAGGGTTATTTCAAGTTTATGGTGCCCTACGATGAATGACTTCCACAGATCGAAACCCAGAGGAGTTTTAGATAAGACCACAGATTATAAGCAAACGTGTCTTCAACATCTCTGGGACCTTCTTCAGGACTGTTTCAAATGAACACTTTCTTCTTTACAGCATTTATTCATTCATTCATCTTCTACATCCGCTTGTTCCATTTCGGGATCACAGGGGTCTGCTGGAGCTCACTTCAGGTGGGTCTCCAGTCCACCATAGTTCTTTACAACATTTTGGTTGATTTAGAATTTTCGTTGATGACCTCAGATCAAATCTAGTTATATATAGTTCATTCATTCATTCATTTTCATTCCCGCTTATTCCCTTTCGGGGTCGCGGGGGTCTGCCAGTGCCTATCTCCGACACACATTGGGCGAGAGGCGGGGGTACACCCTGGACAGTTCGCCAGTCTATCACAGGGCGTTATATATAACTGTAAAAACAAATTAACAACTAGAAATTCATTCGGTCAAACTTTGCAAACAAAATTTTTCCAGGAACAAAAACGAAAATCCAATCAATTTGAACCGTCCGCAACAGAAAAACTATTTTAAATGAACATTAACCAGTGATAAACGTCATTTTATCATTGTCTTCAATATTGGAAGCAGCCAATCATTAACTGAAAACAGAAGCATGTGAAACTGATCCGAAAAACTCCCTTGTGTCTCCCTTGTTTTTTTGCTCAAACACGGCACTTAAATGTCCTAATTAAATTTTACCTAAATATATATATATATATATATATATATATATATATATATTCCTATACGCTTGTTTTTCCTACAAATCAGACTTCCTTTGAAAAAAAAAATATATGCGGCTTTAGCTTTTCTGAGAAAAACTATGAGGCAACTTTGTGACACTGAAACAGAAACAGTGCAGTCCATGACAGAAAAAGACTATTTGCACTAATGAATGTTGCCAATCACACAGGGGTTAAACATAAAAAAAAAACCCACACACAGCAACATCTTTCCAAGCAAAAGACCTCTCTGGTTTTAAACAAGTTACACATTTAATGTTCACATTTGATGAAATTATTTTTGAGTGTAAAAAGTCTTTATAGGTATTAAAGAAAGTCAGTATCTTTTTCACCTGAATGGAAAACGGAACAATATATATTTGGAGGGGAACGCAGGAACAAAAAACGTTATGATTAGAGATTCTTCCACTGACTGCATATGGGATAAGCTCCACCCACTGAATGTGTAGCCCCACCCATTTAATGTTTAATTGCTAGTTGATACCAAGCTACATCAAGTGTGCCTCACATATAGCACAAATTTCATCCGGCTGGCGGAGCGAAGCCAAACTGTGCCAAGCGGTTCCAATAAGTTGTGTATAACAGACTGAAAGGGGCGTGTGCGAGTCAGGCTTGAGGCGGAGCTCTGAAACCCTGACTCCACCATCATTATGGCGTGTGCGAGTCTTGGTTGCCTCATATTAGCCCAATGTCATAAGGCAGTGTCATGTTGTCCATATATTTTTACAGTCTATGGGTTAAGCTTAGATTTGGCGAGAGTACAGCCAAGAGCTCTACGTTCAGTAAGTGGGGCTGCACGTTCAGTGGGCGGGGCTTAACTCGAGTGAACCGTTTAGATTTTTCTTCATTTTCAAGCCTCACTTTGAGGGCGTATTAGAAGAATCTTTCATAATGGGCATTGGGATCGGGTTTTAAAATAAAGAAATCATCTTTGAAATGAAACATGGCACTGAAATTGTCCACCAGATGGTGCACTCTCCTTGTCGATTGTTAATAGCATCATTGAGTGATACAAACAGCAAGATGGACTCATGTGGAGTCCTGAATTTTTATTGTAAACCCTTCAGTCTTGCTGTGATGACAAAATAATGCCTCTCAGCATGAACGAGTATGTTTTGATCTTTTTTTACAGTTGCAAATGCCTGACTTCAGATAGCGTCCCAGTGCTATTAAACTACTCAGTGCGACATTTCCCATTATATACAAATCATTCATGCCCCTTATATGCGTAAATGTCTGCATGGACCCAGGGCTCTTGGCCCTGGCAGGGATTTGCTGTCAGAATGAAAGAATGCAGTAGCGGAGGCCTGTTATTACAGTCTGGTTCACCTACAGTGTCAGCAGCTAATTACAATCATCATCAAACCCTGTGCCCAGGGGCAAGGCAGACCAGCAGGAATGTGTGTTTACAAGCGGACCCGTGTATTAGAGGCATGAGGGTATTTTTAGGACAAGCATGAGCAGCATTATCAAAAATCAAAAGCTGCCAATGGCTTGCTGTTTACAGCTTTGAAGAGGCTCTAGAGGCAGTGGAAATACCAGCGCACGAGCAATCTGGCATTCTGTGGGAATGCTTACAAGAATCCACATCACACCGAGCTAAATACGGCTGTCACTCTTCTAAAGAATGATCATTAATCCTGCTGTTTACGGAAGGAGCAGAATGATCTATTACTGTGACACTTGGACGGATTTATATTTTTAGTTGCTCTACATCATTTCAAGTAGAATTTGTTTAAAGACCTGGTGATTCAGAGCAGGGTTATCATAATAATTTCAAATTTATGAACCATTTTCATCCTGGAATATTAGTAGTATGCAAATTTTTGAGCTTTATAGATATAGTACTGTTTTGTTCTATATTTAAGCTGTTTAAAATGCTATAAACACACTTTTTAAAAGGAAGTGTGGACTAAATGCAGTAAATGAAATCTAGATTTCGTCAGCAGTTTTTCTAGCACACAGTTTTGGAGAACTAACCACTGACCTGTCTCTTTATTTAATTCCAGACATACTCAGGCATTTTGAGATTAGTGGGGTCCATGGCATCACTTCCAGTACTTCTTGTTGTTCTTTACGCGGTAGACAGATCTTAATGACTTTGGCTGTTTGTTTGGGGTCACTGCAGAATGAACATGAGGCCAATCATACACCTCTCTGATGGTATTTCATGATGGATAACCATCTCCCTGTATCCCTCAGCATTGAGAACACCATTATTCCTGAACAAACTCCAACACCACTTGAAATGCAGCCCCAAACGTTCAAGCAACCTCCACCATGCTTCGCTATTGCCTGCTGACACTCTTTACGCCTTCGATATATTTTAAATATTTTAAACTTTGGATTTGAAACTGATCTGCCTGCACCCCAGCTCTTTTGCATATTTTAGTCTCTTGTTCCCACTTTGTAGGTATGGCTCATTGGCTGTAACTTTTCCATGAAGAACACTTCTGGACAGACTTCTAAAAATATACATAGGTGTTTTTGTTTATTTGATTAACCTCTGGGGTCTGTGATCAACTAGTTCTAAGATAACGGTTCTAATGATCAGAATTGGGTTAAAACTGTGTAGGTGGCTTAAAACTCTGCAAGGAACACTGTTTTAGGTCATTATGTTGCAGCAAACTGATGCGGCCTGCTTTGTGCTTCTTCGCCAGAGCTTGAAAAGCACGATGAAAACCCAGTGTGCTTTAAAGTCTTTGTCTGGGAGTGGCATTGTTGATGCAGTATTACAACCTTATGTCTTGTGGCTGAACTTTTTCAACATTACCATGGGAGCAGACTTTGGGTTTGGCACAGCTGATTCAGTTCATGACTGGGTTTTAGCCCAATTATGATCATTAGATTGTTTTGTTAGAACCAGTTGATCATAGCCCTGAATCATGTAAAAATCCCAGACATTTTACAAATGCACTGATAAGAATTGATGGTGGTTTAAAGACATATATTTGAGGTCCCTCACTCATTTTGTAAATGTACACAAAAATAAATGAAGAAATTAGGAAAACCATTAAAACTGGTGTTAGTTGACATATGTTGTTTTTTTTAAAAAACCTCGGCAGAGTACTTATTTAAAGCCAACTTCTCCTTCAATAAATGTTACATTGTGTGACGTATGATTGGATATAACAAAAAATGTACTTTTGTTGCTATTTAGAAGACAAACCAAAAGAATTTTAAAAAATGTGTATAAAAAATATTGGTTCAATTTGCCGTTTTATCCAGAAATGTATTGATTTTTTTCAAAATGTATGTAGACGATTATTAACTGGTCATGCAACACAAAAAAATACTCAAGATAATTTATTCAATTGTAAGTATGTAAGTATGGAAGCAAAATTGTTATGTTAAAACCAATACAAATCATTATTGTTATCATTTTATTTTAGAGACATCACATTGCACAGAAAAATCCTGATGCCGTTTAACCAAAATATTAACATAAAAGTAACATTCGTTCTTCCTCAGGTGGAGTTCCAGCACCGTTTTGACCCTTTTGACATCAATCTTCAGCATCAATTCAATGTCAAGGAGCCCACCGGGATGTAATCCATCATTTTAAACTTCAACACAACGCACATAAAAACCTAATGCAGGGTTTGAAGGATTCCCAAAAGGAATCTATCTATTGACATGTATCAATCAAATCTGGGCCCCAAGCACTATGCCAGGACCACCAATGCTGCTCCAGAAAGATGAGCAAACAGTCAGTGGTTATGGTGCCACGGTTTTAAATCTAATTTATTAGAGCAAATTGTAAAGTTGCAAATATGCTCAAAAAGACCCAGACTTTGAAATTTTATGAGACCAATTATATTGACTTTACTTAATTTTATTAGTTTTTTTCATCTCTCCATAGAATAAATAAATGATCGTAAAAAATAAAATATGGCTCTGTTAAAAAGATATCCAGGAAAAAAACATGCTATTTCACAGGAAGGATAAAAATTTTGTCTTCAAATGTAAGTTTTTTTGGTGCTTTTTTATTATTTCATAACAAGAAGGAAGTAACCCTTCTAAAATCTACATAAAAGAGTTTACAAAAACTCAATTAGTGAGAAGTTTAGCACTAAACTCACTCATCAAGGCAAATATCAGACATCTAGTGTAATATAAAATTAAGAAAAACACATTTTAGTTGAGAGGACCTTTCAACTGCATAAATTTAGTCTGATAATGCCACAAGACATTTATAAGACCATGTGACTATGGCAACGACTGTCATTTTGAAAGCTTTTACTCCTACAAATAAGATCAATTACATAAAATGACAGATCTGAAGATATTTCAAAGACTTTCATCCCTGATCTGCAGGCCATGGACAGCACAATAATTCACGAGGAGCATATATAAGTCTGGATTTATGTACTTATTACAGCTGTCAGACATCTAATAGTGTTGATATTGTGTTCCATTAGCTGTTCGGCTTGGCCAAAGCAACCGGCTAAGCTTGCAATATTGTAGATAGGAAGGATGCAATTAGAGCTGGAATAGAGAAGACGTGAGAAAAAATTCAATTCATGCATCTGACTGATGTGACCGGAGCATTAGACCTTCCAACACGCCTGGAATATCAACACAACAGCAAACACAAACATTCCATTTGCACAAGAAAAATCTACTCTTGCTATTATTGGTTTACAAAAAAGCCAATAAATCATGAATGCTTCTGTTTTTTCCAAAGTTTTCCAAAGAGGAAACCGTAAATGTGTGTAAAACGTGTAAAATGTTATTAGTTTTATCGCTGTTGATTTATGGATTCTTTTAACCTTATGTTAACTCAACAGATCGTCTTAACCCTAATCAGGCGATTAAGATGATGCTAGAATAATGGTGTAGATAGCAAAAAGTAAGTTTCCATTACCTGTGGTTATATTGCGTGATGCCGTGGTGAGGGAGAAATACCCAAGAAACAGTGACACCAGTAAAGAGAGGATCATTCTTCCACCTGCAGAATCAGAAAACGAGAAAGCGTGATCAAAAAAAGGAAAGCTTGAGAAAGAAGCTGGGCTGAGACTGATTAGTTCAGGGTTGGAAGTCTAGGTGTGATGTGATGCTAGTGAGGCTTGTATGGGTCCTAGTGCCCTGATGTGCAGGTGATGGGGACAATGTACTTCAAAGAACCACCGTCCTTGTGTTAAACATGGTCCTGACTCTCTGGGAGAATAGGGTGCTACATTTCCAATTTTTTTTTACCTAAAAAAATGGCTGTTTTGCTCACAATCCTTTGGCATCAAATCTCTTGATTGGTGCTCAAGCTCACATAATCAGATTACATGGGCGGCAACGTTTCGCAAAAAAAAATACAAATGAATACATATATTTTAACATATATCATATTAATGTTGAATATTTTCAAATCATCGAAAGGTTTCATTCTCATCCTCTGTTTACGGTTTAAAACAAAAACGAAACTTGAATTCGGGCGTAACAGAGATTGTACATTGTCCAAAACACACAAGAAGAAAATCTCAGACATCTGCATTCGGACAGGATTAGATTTCCCAGATGACCATAGAGTTTGCTGAAAAAAATATAGGTCTTTTTGCTCTGGAGGTTGTAAGAGAAAAAAAAAAACAACAAGTGTGGAAACAGTGGACATTAAAAAAAAAAGTTAAAATATGCCAACGTGTTTTTTTTAGCTCTTTGCTTTAACCGAACTTCACCAACATTTGTGATTTTGAGGTAGAAAAAGAGCATTTTCCACCTCAACTATCTGCTATTACTGAAAATATTAATCATAACCCATTATAGAAGACTCTGTAAGCAAGGTTTAAGAAGGAATATCAGATGTAGGTATAATGCAGCTGTATAACGTATAAATCAATCAATCAATCAATCAATCAATCAATCAAATCAACTATGCTGCATACAGATCAAAATAAGGTCAGCGGAGAGGGGAAGGGAAGACATTGAGTGAGCTGCCTTAAGAGTCTCTAGAGCCAAAGTGAAAATCCTCAGCTGTACTGCTTATTCAAGCAAATCCCTGATGTAACTTCCTGTTGTGATGTTACTTCCTGTTCTATCTTTGACAGTACGATTTGAAATATTTTTTCTACTTCTATTTCCATTTACAGGGGTGTAAAACATCAAATGATGTTAAACAAGAACACTGACTGTTAATTAAGATCCAAAAACAAGAAATCGATTAAGAATAAATGTTTTTTTCTGCATTGCATTATATTGCAGGTTCTCACACAGAAAGGTATAGAAAACACAGCTGAACTGTCAGTGTGAGGAGATATAGATGTCTAGCTTTGCATGATACAGTACGGTCAGCTCCCACCCACAATCACGAGAGCGAGGCAGGACGCATTGAGAGATGCAGAAGCATGGCAAGGACCAGATCACAGACTGCACTTGTGCACAGACGGCGCTGTAGCAATTTCTGAACAGCTGATCTCCTCTTCTAGATTCACAGTCAGTCTACCGCGACCAGCCAAATGAGTCACTCGCAGCAGGGTTTCTTCCTTTACTAAACCTAAAGCCCTGTTTAAGATCTACATAAAGGTGTAAGCACTGCTCAGCCGCCCTTCATCATTATTCCCTCACCGCCTTGACGCTATCTGACTCAGATGCACCAACAAGCATAGAGACGGGGGTGGACAAGATGAATGAAAGCCCTCGTTTCAGTCAATGACTATTGTGTCTTTATATGTACAATACAAAGTATACAAAGCTAAATTTGACTATTAAACAGAAACACTTGGTTTTATAGATCAGGATAACTTAAAAAGGAGTAAGGTGATGTGGTGAGTAAGTATGCTTTTTAGTCCATGTCCACAGGAACATGGGGTTTTAATGCTCTTTACTCACACTGTATACAAAAAAAAAAATAAATAAAAGTCACACCCACATACGCACATAAAAAAATCCACTGCATTCTGTTGAAAATGGTACAGGTTTAGTAGAGTTTTATTTTTATCCAACAATATGTTCTTGTATCTGCTTTCTGCTCTTTAGGGCCCCCGATGTCCATCAGGCCCTTAGTACCCGCTAATTTTACGGTTCTATATCTACGAGACTGCAAAGATTGTGAGATCTTGTGAGACCACCAGATTTGAGCTTTGCCATATGTCTCCAATTATGTTGTGCGCATTTCAAGATTTTTTTAGTCAGCTGTGCTTTTCAACATTCACAATCTGATGCAACTTTAAATTAAGATTAAACTTCTATACTATCAGGAAACTACTATAGGGATGCATTAAATATTTGCGAGAAAGAGAAGCTAAATAAAATGTAGAAAAGCCTTCTGAAATGTCTCAATATTGTGTATGTATAGTAGGCAATCTGGATAATAAATGTCACCCTTTCACTATTTCGGAATATTAGCTAGAGAACACAAGGACCAACTGAGCACCACTGCAGTCGGTTCTCATATAAAGACAGGTGGCTAGTGTTTCATTGTCGTAGCCATAATGCCATCTTACAATCTTCCTCCACCCTTTAAAGACTCCTTCCTGCACCTTCTAAGCAGTTGGATCTACAGTTCACACTGACTGACTCACCTGTTTTATTTCATGCGCCTGATTCTACTTCAGCAGTATTAGTGGGTGGAACTTGAAAACTTTTTTTTGGAAGAGCCCTGGCTAGCCTTTGTATAATTAAGTGTATGGTGATTTGAATGACAAACACTCACCATATAAGCTCCGCCCACATCTCACCGTTTTTGACAACAATCCATTATCATGTAATGGCTCCTGTATTCTTTAAAATGACTTCAAAATCTCTGTTGGGTGAAATTTCTATAGCCTAAGTACAAATTGCCACTTTAGCATGGTGAAATAAACCATATGTATTTGAGGCAAACAGACAAAAATGATACATTACATCTCATGAAGTGAAGCATAATAAATACCTTTTAAAGCCATTTTCTGCTAACAGTACAGACAGAGCTTGCTGAGTGAATGTTTTAGGTTTTATTTATAACGCTGAACATTGAGGGAAGATTGAAAGGAAGATGCAATAACACAGCAAGTTTATAAGCCTCCATAATGAGTGCGGAATTGCAGGGGAACGAAAGAGCAAAGTGCTTCAAAGAGCTGGAAAACCACAGAGAGACAAATCTGGGACGTTGAGCACGTAAAACACCGGCTTCACATGAGAAACTAGAGCCACCACACACACTCACATTCACTCGCACACAATCTGATTAGGCAGCCAACAATCAACCAGGACTAATCTACATAAATTAATTCAATCCAAATGATATGCTAATTTGAATTACAGGTAGCAAAGCAGGAAGACTCGGCTCTAGCACAACGCTTTACACTTCCTGCGCTGTAATCACAATGGAAGCAATTTCTAGAGATTATTCACGGCATCTAACTGTTCTCAGAGGAGCATGAAAGAGTATATGAGCCATAACACATTTCATCCCACACCATAAAAGCAGACGAGGCTTTCAATCATGGAAGCTCAGAGGAGGTTTTTGCTTGAAAAGCAGGTCTGGGTTCAGTTTTACAAGAGGGGAATTCACTGAACAAATCCAAGATCCTTTATAGACTTGAGAGAAAAAAAAGTTAAATGGAGGGAAGAGAGGTCTATTGTCAGGAAGCCAGTTTGTTCAGGAGATACACAACAATTGCCAATCAATCAATCGCTACTCCTAATGGCACTCCTTCCAAGAAGCCAATCATCCCATTGACTGTTTATAACATGGACGAAGCATCAGTGACGTCACCCATTGGTTTCTGGCAAAGTTAAAAGAGGCTCAGAGTGGGCGTAACCAGCCATCGCCTTCGTGAAAGTGCATCACGGCAATCGATCCACAGAGGCGGGACCAAACACACACAAGAAACCACACACACAACAGTCTAAAACCACAAACACACACACACAAAAAGAAACAAAAATACATGAAAGTAGCTGAGCTCATCATTATCTGGAATGAACAACACCAAAGGAATAGCGTGACGAAGCTATCATCTGTCAATCATCTGCCCCTCAAGAAACATAGCCCTTAATTATGCATAACATTAAGGTTTAATAAATCTTAAATCTTAAGTTTTTTTAAAGAAATCTAAAGTTTTTCAGCTCCAAAGTTGGCAAATTTAAATTGGAGTGAATGTGAACTAGCTCTCTTCTACAGTCAGCCTCAAGTGGCCAGTCCAGGAACTGCAGTTCAGTCACTACCTATTACGTAGTGCGAGGTTTCCCCTTGAATCATCCTCAACCCTTTAAAGACTCCTTCCTGTACCTCCAAAGCGGTCAGATCCACAGTTCACACTCTCCAGTGTCAACTCGTGTGTCTGGTTCCACTCCTGCTTCCTGACTCCATTGCTCTGTCTCTCAGAAACCTTTGCTCCACTCCACTCTCAACAAGACTTTTCTCCTGCTTGACCTAACTCCATCTGTCTCTGAATGTGCTGATCCTCCATGGATGTCTCCTAGATACTGCTGCTGCCTGATGAACTCCCAAGACCAATGATAAGAACAGACTCTAAAACCAGGATAGTCAATATGAGCTTCCTTGCCCCCAACTTCTCTGGTTCCATGTTTTGCTGAGCTAAAAACTTGGTTTGCATCTAACTTATTGCAATTCAACAGTAAAATTAAGAGAGTTTATGGTTGGCTACATTTAAAATGACTAAATTTACTACTCGGATTTGTACTTTTTTAGGTTTGTTGTGAAATTATTGTGAAATGTAATGAAAAAAAATATATATATATAAAAAAAACAACAGGAGGGGTCGTACTGAAATGTATATCAAGCATTGCCACTTTTAAAGATTTTAAAAGTAGTAAAAGAGCAAATTGTAAAGTAGTCAAAAAAACTCCCTGGTTGTGGAAGCGTGTTGATAAAGTAAAGTATCGTTTCTAATTCCTTGCTTCTCTCTATCCTCCCCACCAATGTGACACAGTTCCTGTGCACAATACTAATTTGTACATTGCAGAAAATCAACAAGTAAAGTAATAAAACAAGATTTAGATCGTTCAACATTCAAAAAGCTTTTTTTTACATAACATTTATCAACAAACCACATTGTTGTAATTCATGACACACATAAAAACCTTCTAACCAATAGTTTCCAAAGACTAGGAACAAAGTGTGACATAGATGCATCAATGCATGCTGTAGTGATGGGGAGATTCAAACTGTTGCTTTGTGAAAATGAAGCTTGCTGCACTGCAGGGTGAACACACACGGACAGCGGCACGATGACAGGGCTTCACCCGAGGCATAAAACCGAGCGATTGGTAGCAATCTCACTCTCATCCGTCTCTCTCTGGTTTGCTTTTAAACAGAATACAATTGTTTTCTTTGCTGCATCCATCCAAAATCACTTCTGTCTTTCTCTTTCCTCTCCATTCAGTCTCCTTTTATCTCCCTACAGAGCAATTACTTTCAGTCTTTCCCTATTCCATCTTTTTAACGGGCTTGTCTTACGAAAACAACAAATCTTTCACTCATACCACACACCCATTATACGCAGGCTGCACAAAATACACAGATCCGAAATCACCCACAAAAAAAGGACTAAATATGCAAAACAGGATGAATTTGAATGAAAAACGCTCTGCTGCACACACATCCCATCACAATCGCTGGAGAAATGACAGGTGACAATCTCTGTATGGCCACTGAAAGCAAAGCACGTCCCTTTCTAACTGGAAACCAAAGCTGAAGCTGCCTAATTCTGTTGCCAGGCAACCATTCATGTACCCTCCTTGCATTTGCTCTTTGACTGCTGTCAGACTTTCTTGATGTTTTAAACCCGGGTGACATGCTGTCTTCTCTTTGCCTCTGGAAACAAACCCTCTCATGAATCCGAGTGCAGAGTTGAAGAGCGACACAGGATCTCATCAGCGCCTCATCTAGCATCAGTGTGTGGATTAGCAGTTTGCACCTGTGGAGCCAATTTTAGCCACCACAGAAATAGTGTGGCCGTGTTATTGCCCTGAGATAAGGAACCTAAACTGGGTGGGAATGTTAGAAAAAACAGTTTCAATTGCACTTTTAAGCTTGCGTGTCAGAGAAGTACCAGGCTGAGTGGTGAAAGGAAGAACAAATTAACTGTGTGGGCTGAGTCATCTCAGTTTGAAGCAGTTTGTAAACATATTTTAACCAAAAAATTAAAGCTGTAAGCAGTGATCACAAGGCTCAAGCACCTCAGTGCCCACCTCAGTGCCCAATATTTTTCACTATGAACTAAAGTCAGTATTTTTAGGCAATGTGTTCAAGCGACAAATGTTCAAATTTATGATTAAAAAATGCATGAATTATTTTTCTATGTATTGTCAAAATTAATTAAAAAGTACCTTATCAATACTGCAGTTCGCTACAACAATGTTTTCAGACATGGAATCCTTAAACGCGTAGAAGTTGGATTGGACATTGCTGAGTAATTAGCAATTCTGGTTTATGCCGAAATTTCAATTTTCGATGGCTGTTGTTTTACAAAGTCCAAAAATCTTTGCAATTTAACATTTCATATGCCTTAAGACAGTGGTTCTCAAACTTTTTTGGTCGCGCCCCCCTTTATACCTTTAAAAGAATCTGCCCCACTTAATTAATTAATTAATAATTATTTTGTTGTAAAATAAATGTACCTACTCCTTAATGTTAAATAATTCATTATTTAAAACTTATTAAAGTGACAATTTAGTTGCATAGAAACAATTTTATGCTTGTTGTTCTAATATAAATCCTTTTATTTTTGACAGCTCATGAAAAAACACTCCATTACTAAAGGAACAAACTGTCAAAGTGAATGAAGATAAATACCATTTTTGTAACTTGTTTAGCGAAAGAGAGAAAAAACCCTCACAGACGATGCATATCGATCATCATCTTTTATCATCAGGCTCAAGAAACAGATCACAGATAAACTATTAGCTCCGCCCATTTCACATCTTGAAATTTATTTTAGCGTGAGGTATGGCGTGAGAGATCTCTCAAATGCACGAGTCTTACGTTCAGTGTGTGAGAAACGGCAGCTCTGCAGTTTTCACTCGTGAGTATGGATGCGGAAACATAGTTGCGGCTACCGTAGCCAAAGGCATTGTGGGAAATGTAGTTTTTTTTCGTTTTCTTTTTTTTTTTTAGACACTCAAACTTTTAATCTCTCGCGGGCCACATTAGATTACATGGCGGTCCACATCTGGCCCGCGGGCCTTGAGTTTGACACATGTGCTCTACGTATTTTGGATGATTATTTTTTGTTCTTTTCTTCTCATCTGCTGATGATCTGCACCCCCCCTACAGTGCCTGTGCCCCCCCCCCTCCGGGCGCGCCCCCCACTTTGAGAACCACTGCCTTAAGATAAGACTGATGGAGTTTGGTAATGAACTGATTAAATCGATAGGAGGAGTTTGTTCAAATACAGCAAGTAAAGTATCAGTTTTTTAGAGGTTTTTGCAAAATGGAAACTCGCTCCAAATTACTTTTTTGTGGGTCTTGGTCCCATACAAAAGTATTCCAAATTTCAACCATGTTCTTCAAGTCTAAATAGGAAGTATAAAACAGAATAAAGGGGATTAAGTAATAATCCAAAAACGTATAGAATACAACTTTCGGTTGTATGAGAATAGACTTTCGGTTGTGCCAGATTTCATGCAGGTTTCAAACTTCGAAGCATCAGAAGCTGATGTTGTCCCTCATAAGGACTTGAAGTCACAGTAATATTGAGATCTGTTAAGCATGCGTGGCTTAAACAGTGTCTGTGTATTATTTATTACGAGACGATAAATGGTTTGAACTTTACTGAATTAATGAGATTTTTTTGTAATAATTCATGAATGATTCATGGCACAAACAAAGCGGTTCAATCTGTTCATGTTTTGAAGATTTTCAGTTTTGGTTCACTGGACACCCCTGTTATTTTTTATCCTTCAGTCCATCAGCCATAAACCCGTTTTTGGTTACTTCCTCTGTTACATACATGCATGACACAATCTTGGCAGTGTATACAAAGCATTGCGTGTTTGATATACACGTGCTGAGTGTACGCTCAAGTTCCAGCTGTGATCGTGTTTTTCTTTTTATAAAACCAATGAAGGAAAAAAAGCGTCCATATGAGGAGTTAAGTTCCAGATGCCATTTTTTAAAACGTGTATTATGTTCACATATGAAAACAATATTTTTTCCAAACTGCGATAAGTGCCATTAACAGTTTTTTTTTACAATACGCGGTAAGACAATCAGTGCAAAGAAGGGGCTGAGGAGGTGGAAAAATGATGGATGTCAGAAGTTTTTAATTGTTTTAAAATCATTCCATGAAGACAGAACAGAATCAGTCCATTTCCCAGTTGATCACAATTATTAAAGTCCAGCGGAGATGTCCAAAAGTCACGAAAAGGAGAGACTGTGAGAAACGGGTCACTTGAGCAAGCAGCAGATAGCTCCGCACTTCGGAGCAGTGAGTCTAATATCTGTGTGTGGGTTCTAACATTGTTTAACCTTTTTATTCTGGAACCAGACACTTGATTCAATATCGATGTTGTTGGTTATATTTTGAATAATTTAAAAAGAAATACTGATTTATATGGTTTGTTGCGAGCCAGGGCAAGGGCCATGGATTTGAATGTTTATATTTATATACAGAAACTTTAGATTTTCCTAAAGCACTTTTGTGCTAAACATGTTTAATCAAATTCATCAGAATGCAGTTATGGCGTTTTGGAAAAAAAAAAACAACCAAACTCAGCTTATTGATGATTAGGCTCATTTATACTTTCCACAACATGCTCACAAGAAAATAAAAATGATAAATCCTGAATCAGATAAAAACATTTAAAGCAATGCACGACCAATTGAATACACAATCGACTTAACTGGTCGTGTTCCCATGTGAAAATATATGGAAAGCACCATCCTCTTTCAAATCTGTGGTGTGGAGAATGTTTGGAGTGTGACGGAGAACGAGAGAGCCTTGAGATGCTTGTAACTGTCTGACCTCAGCCGTAACCTCACAGTACTGCTGAGAGGAGCCAGCGCTGGTGCATGTATTACATGATTCCATTGAGAAAGACCGTGCTTTTTAAAGGTTGTGAGAAACTCTGCTTTCCCGTTTGGAACTGCAAGAGAATTCCACCAGTCAGGAACTTTAGTCAATTGTTATTGTTCCCAAGATATGACTTTTGTCTACAGCTCTTCCATGAAGGCAACTTCTGGCCAGACTTGGGGTCTCAGTTCTTTTGGCTGACCCAGGTTTTTTTGGCACATGCTGAAAACACAGGCTGCTTTGAAATCTTTGTCTAGGCGAGACCTTGTTGATGTAGTATAATTACCTTACGTCCTGCCATGCCAAGAAACTTTCATCCTCAACTTGAAAGCACCCTGATTGACTCCTCCTACACAGCTGTTTCTGTTTCGGCTCATGACATTGATGACTATTAGCACTTTTTGGTGTGACTGGTTGATCATACATAGGCATGCGTACCGTTAAAATGAATACTGTTTGGAAGGAAGAAGTAACACCAAATATTGTTTAGATTTAGATGTTTCTTTGATTTTCTCACTTTGTAAATGTATAATATAAACAATTTATATCATTATTTATTCATTCTTTGTCTACATCATTTTTTTTCAACCTGCCTAAAACGGTTGCATATATGATTTTCTCTGTTTGCCCTCTCCTCAGCTTTCCTCACGTCTCACTGACATTATTTTGCATCTTCATCATGTGACAGGACTCATGCTGGGTAAGACTCTGTGTGAAAGAAGAATGTTTTCTAAATGTTCTGGCAAGCCTCCTGCAATGGACAATTGCTCTATTTTACAACGTATTGCCATTGCTTCGAAGACGCTGCCCAGTTTCCAAAATGAACAGGCTAGATTAAATCAACAAAGTCTAAGAGGGTAACCGTGAGGTAAAATGCAAGCGTGCACAAACTATGAAAACATGCATGTCATGAAAGCTCACTGTCTGCGGAAACTAAACTGAATTTGGGTGACGATGCGGGCTCTTCTGCTTCTTTTATCCTGATGAAAATCAACAAAACCCATTATATTCAGTCTGCGAATTTATCTTAATTCATTTTTTAAATGGAATAAATGAAAAGTCGTCTGTGATTGCTTTATACATCTGAAGATTGTTTTGAGAAAGCGAGTCTGCCTGTGTGCTTTTTTTAATTTTAAATAAACCTTTATTATGCTAACTGACATTTTACTTGTTTAGTCACTATAAATGTGTTTTTTTAAACCTAATAGTCAGATATGTAACATTTTTTATTCGAATCATACTGTAAATACCTTAAAACAGTCAAGGCACAGCCTAAACTGATTTTACAAAATGAACAAAAAGAGAAAAATATTTATAGACCTGGGTTTTGCTCACTTTATTAGGTACAGCTTGCTAGTACCGGGTTTACCTTCAGAACTGCTCTAAACCTTTGCAGCATAGAAGGATAGAAATGCTTCTAAGAGTTTGGTCCACATTGATTGCAGTTTTGTCCCCATTCCACCACATCCCAAAGGCCCTCTATTGGATTGAGATCTTGTAATTGTAGAGGACATTGTACAGTGAATTCATTGTCATGTTAAAGAAACAAGTCTGAGAAGATTCTGCATTATCTTGCTGGATGTAGCCTTCGGAAGATAAGTACACTGTGGTTAGATGGGGGTGCTCAATTGGTACTAATGGACCCAAAGTGTGCCAAGAAAGTATCCCCCACACAATTACACCACCACCAGCCTGAACTGTTCATACAAGACAGGTTGGAAACAGACCGGGCAACGTTTTTCGGTGACCCTGTGCAAACTCTTTTTCATTCTCTTTAAACCCCAGAGATGGTTGTGCGAGAAAATCCCAGTAGATCATTCATTTCTGAAATACCCAGACTGGCCGTTCTGGCACCAACAACCAAGCCACATTCACAGCACACCATGTGATTGGCTTAGAGATTAGTGTTAACGAGTAGTTGAACAGGTGTACCTAATAATGTGGCCAGTAAGTGTAGATATTAAAAGACAAATAGATTTTACCGTAGTTTACTCACAGTTGGTCAAAATGGGTCCAAAATTAATATCAAAGTAGCAAAGAAAACATGTGTGAGGAATAAATGAGGACAAAAATTGAGGTTCCACACATAGTAAGCTTAATGTGTTCACCCATGACCAACACTGATAGCAAAGAATATCTTAGAAAAGACCAATTATACTTTCTAAAGAGAAAAGACTCCAGTAAATCAAATTGTGATCAGATGGACCACAGGGGACAAGGCCTCAGGGAACAAACATTAGTTAGCAAGAATAGCTCTATGCTGCTGCTGCCACACACTCAGCTGTCACTCTCTAGGAAATGCACATTGAAAGATGGTAAACTGTCAATGACCTCCTCGGCGCCATCGACCTATTCGCTAACCGATAAGCCTGATAAACACCTGACAACCTGACTGATGTAAATCTGTTAGGGAGGGGACGCAGGAAGTGAGAGTGTGCATCTGAAAACAAAGGACACACATTCTCCACAGGGGCTTTCTATGTATTTATTCAGCAAACACCAAACGGAATTCATCAGATGTGAGGTAAACTCTTTATTCCACTGTGACGGATCTCAGCCTCTTTCCTTCTCCGTTAATGTGCCTAAATCTGCCAGACTCAAAAGGAAGTTCAAAGATGTCAATTCTAATTCCTCGAAAATCACAGGAGATGTCTGAGTTTGGAAACTCGGCTGGTGGAGGACGTGACCAGACGTTGAGGGATGTAATTCAAGCTGGCAGAACATGAAGCCAGTAAGCCAGAGCACATAAGAAACTCAATGATTTTTGTGTGAATTCAACCTCGCTGGATTCTCCCTCTTGGCTCTTGCATGTGCAAATAGGCTGCAATGACCTCACAATCTCATTATGCTCTCACAAAATGATCTGGAGAGAGCTCATTAACTGTACGCTTGTTTCATCTATCGGACTATGCAGAGACATGCCATATGTGGCTGCTGAGGACCAGCATGGTGGGAGGGCAGTCGGTGATGGAGATCAGATGTTGGTCCTCAGCATGGGATGTCAGCGCATCTTCATCAAGTTGGAAATTTCACTCTAAATACAAAGCCTGTTATTGTGCTACAGGGACCCTTTTTTTATTTTATTTTTTTCGTTAAATCTGTACAAAAGGAGATAGTTTTAGCTTTTTATGAAGAATGAAAGGGTGACCATAGTGCATTGTGAAAAAGCACAATTAGATATTTAACAGGTAAAACACATGAAAATAGTTATCTGAAATGTTTCTGGAACATGTTTGTAAAGAGCCAGTGCGACCACATGCATTTGAAAGAATTCAGATGGTGATATAATCGTTGCTGTTTTTGTACTTACAGTTTTACTCATAAAATATAGAATAATAGTATTTTTTTTCCTTTAGAAAAAGTGCTAAAGTAACATGTTGTATGTTTTTGGTGTTCTTGTAAAGTAAAAAAAAGGCAGATACGAAAATTGTAATGCTTATTTTTTTTTTATAATGCAATATCTATTCATCGTAAAGTGAAATGGGTCTCAATAGACATAGTGTGTCACCAATTTTTGAATCTTGAATTTCATCAAAAGTTGCTTTTTTTTTTTTTGCAAATGCATATATCTTTACAAAAGTTGTCTTGCATGTTTGCCAACATCTCCTGAAATTACCCAACGGCTTCGTGGTAAGCCTAATTTGAATAAGCATCTCTACAACCATTGACATATTGTCTCCAAACATCTCTGTGAGTCATCAGTGCTTAACATAGACCACGCTATTAAGCTAGCAACAGCGCCACCTTGAAATTGTACATTTGAGATTGTTTTGCTTACAATCCAATGGACCTGTGTTTAATTGCCTCTGTGCTAGGTCGACCTGTATAATTTTCTCGAAGTTTGGCCCAGTATTATTTTATTTAACAATTGGTTTAACTTTTTTCAGTGTGCTTTTTGTCCGTGCTGTTCATGTTTTTTACCTTACTTATGCTAAATTGTTTGCAGCATTTGAAACTTTGAAAGATAGCCATTGAAAGATGGCATTTTTGTGGAGTGTCAGTATGCCGATGGAAGAGCGGAAGATGCTCCGTTTGACTGGCGATTCTTGCATTGATGACGCAGAACTCCAAAATAGAGGGAAATAGGAATGCCAAAATACTGAACCATTTGGTACACCCTCCTAGGTTCGGTAAACCCTTCTCGGTTCGTTGTGCCCTTGTAAACCATGCTTTTTCGGCTCCTCGTTTCAATAACTCTTAAATAACAGTGACAAATCTTGGTGTAAAATTGGACTCCAATCTGAAACTTGATGCTCAGGTCAGTGCAGCTGTCAAAGCGAGCTTTTTTCAATTGAGGCAACTAGCCAAAACCAAACATTTCCTTTCTCTGCATCATTTTGAGATTTTAATTCATGCTTTTATTACGAATCGCTTAGATTACTGCAATGCACTTTATTATGGGCTCAGCCAGGCTTCACTTACACGACTACAACTGGTACAAAATGCTGCTGCACGGCTTTTAACTGGGACTAAGAAACAAGAGCACATTACTCCGATTTTAAAGTCATTGCACTGGCTCCCGATTCGCTTTCGCATTGATTTTAAAATTCTCTTATTTGTTTTTAAATCTCTTCATGGTCTCGCCCCTCAATACATGTCTGACATGCTCCAGCCCCACTGCCCGGCCCGCTCTCTAAGGTCAGCTGACCAGTCTCTCCTGGTTGTCCCAAGAACACAGAGAAAGCTCAGGGGGGACCGCTCCTTCTCTGTTGCAGGTCCAAAACTGTGGAACAAACTGCCTTTGCACCTTAGACAGATTGATTCTTTTATGGTTTTTAAGTCATCCTTAAAAACACATCTTTTTACTCTGGCTTTTAACTCTGTCTGAATTGTTGACTTTTACTTGTTTTATTGTTCTTACCTCTGACTGGTGTTTTTTATTGTGTGGTTTTATATTTCTATGCTTTATCAAACTTTTATTTATTTTATGTTACATCACTATTTTTATTAGCCTTACACCTCATAGGCTGTGTACAGCACTTTGGCTGACCCTGTTGTTTTTAAAAAGTGCTATATAAATAAAGATGGATTGGATTGGATTGGAAAAATATTATTATTAGTTTCACATTTGAAAAAGCAGATCAGCAAGCAAATATCCAATCAATGAACTGCTCTTTTGTGTAAATATCCAAACAATGAGCCCTGAGGAGGGCAGGAAAAACAAACACTGAGGAGACGGCATTCGCTTTTTTGCTGGCTTTGCAGAAGAATACGACAAAGATGGAAAAATTGGCCAAGAAATACAAAACAATTTTCCTCCAAACATTGCAAACTCATGAGCACAACTGTACCTATAGCTATATACACTAACTACCAGCCATATTTTACATTTAAAGTGATCCAAAAGTAAGAACAACACAATTTGGAGTAGAGTGGATGTACAATACAGTTGAATACTGTCTATGGGACCAATGTGTCTGTCAATCTTAAAAGCTGAACATTTGATCAGTAGCTTACGAGGTAGAACACAGGTGATTTTAATTAATTTATAATCAATCCACAGAACCTATGAAGCAATGCGGTTCATTCTTCTGCATTCTAATGAGGGAATATAATCAAGGTACAAATTATTCAGCTCAATCTCAAAGGTATAGCCGTCTTATATTTAGAAAGCTCCTGACTGAGTCATCAAAAAACTGAAAGTACTTTATGACTAAGATGGTGGGGGGAATACATCTGCCAAACGACACATGGTGCATCTCAAACGGTGCCAAGTATTAAGGAGGAAAAACTTGCTCGGAAAGATATGAAGTACAAAGACAGTCTAGAAAACAGTGAGACACAAACATACACCGACTCCCATGGAGGCGCATGAGTGAAACGCAACAGGACACGTGCAAAGTCATGCTGTGATACACTCCTACAGAGATCAGACACGGAGGCCACCAGCAGCCAGCAGGGAGAGAGAGAGAGAGAGAGAGAGAGAGAGACATAAAGCATGACTGTGAGTTCCAACAGACATCTTACTAACAGTGTCTGATAAAAGACTTACATCTGGAACCTCTGTTCACAATTTCTGATTTTTCTGCATTTGTGGTCCTTGGTTTTCTTATTTAACTGCTCAATGAACCCGTCTACTGCAATCCCATCCCATGCATAAACACTGAAACTGAATGCCTAGAAATTTATAGCAGGCACTTATCCTAAGTGCCATTTTATTAGTGGGATGAACACTCTTCTGCAACCACACAGAATAGGACGTCTCGTGTACCACATGAGAGAGAGAGATCATTCACAAGGGATCCCGGTCACTTAAATGCAAATCTTCATGGTACAGGCTATTTTTAAAACTAAGGTTTTAACAACATGTTTTTATTATGTGTCATATATCAAAACAAAAAGGTAATTATTGTAAAAATATAATGTTAAGTTTGTTTGATCTGCACATTTATTACATTTGAATTGTTATATTTCTTAAATGCAAGTATTATGTTTCATTATTTAAAGTATTAGTACTGAAACAAATGTAAATATAACTGCAAGCACGCAAAGATGGCATTGTGACTCGATTCTTTTGACTCTTGTTCACTAAACCGAACTGCTCTTTGAACGATTCATTCTTTTCGTTCATCCGTAAATAATATTTCCTTAATTCCCTAACAAGATTTCCTGCAAATAGCCATGACAAGGACCCAAAACTGAGCAAAACATTTCGTGAGCGAACTGTTTTAGCTACAGAGAGGAGATGAATGAATCTAAGTACCATAAATTGTGGAACGTTGTGGTTGAATAGGTAACCAGTTCAGTAGATAATGTCTCATATAACACATTTCTAGTTCATTTTAACCAAACACTAATGCATTTAACACTACTAGAGTTATCACAGGGATTGAATTTATTTTACAACAATTAATTTTGTTTAATGTTCAGTCACTGTGTCTTATGTAGCCTCCATGTAGCCTGTATGTTTTAGTAGATTACACCTTTTATACAAACACAGTTTTACCATTAACATATTATATAGTATACCTATTTAAATTACATTTCATATGAATGGAAAAATGATATTTATATTTGAGTGTAATCTGTTCAAAACATTTTAAATGAGCAAACTGGTAACAAACAGTGAAAAAAAACCTGTACTTTCAATCACTTGACTGCTCAACATATAGCCTCTAATTACGGTAAATTCTTTAACCGCATCATTTTCAATTTGCTTTCTCGTTTCCGCAAGAGTCAAAGGTCAGAATACCGTTGAGCTAATACCGCAAGGAAGCCTTGTCCCATTATTAAACCGTTGATTCTAAATTATCAACATTAAACATTTGCCGCTGTCTATTGCCATAAAATATTTGTATCTTTTCCTATCATAATGTCTTCTAAATATCTATTTTTCTTAAATGGATCCTTAAAATAGTCTGTAGGTTGGCAGTCAACTGCGAAGGCTACAGTAGAATGGACGTGTTGAACAGATGGTTGTTGTGGTTATTAATCATTTTGTCCGCAACAGTATGGCCAAAATGAGAATCTTGCAACTTTCTTATGCACAAAAACTTGGCAAGGGCCGGCTGAATTTGATTAGTCAGCAAGCATGCCATGGAGAAAATGAGCAAATAGCTGAGTTAAGATTGAGGAGGTACTTAAAAAAACCTACTGCAGTAAATATTCTTTTAACATAAGCATCAATGACTGATTCTGAATCCACTGGTCATAAAACAATCTTTTAGAAGTAATAATCCTTTCAAAAACTGGTAACAAACGCTGCAAAATTGACTACAACTTTTGTCACATTTCCAATCTATTCAGTATAATGCAGAGACCGTAAAGGAAAAGTTTATTGCTCATTATGAACATCTGATTGTTCGATTCATAGTGGATCCATGAAACAAGAGCAGCAAGCCACCGGGGATTTACAAAACTGTGCCCACTGATAGCATTGTTTATGAGCTGCATTGTTTTGCCACTGATTTACTATGAAATTATGCAAATTCCACAAACACACCTCAAAAGCATTTTACTGGCTTCCATTTGCACCAGACAATTGCTGCTGGAGTTACGCAGGACGGTAAAAATATGATTAAAACAGCTTGGTCTTGCTACAATTACTGCTACCACTAAGCATGAATTCTTGAAAATCCATTCAAAGAGACATTTGCTGATGGTTATGAAAGAGACCCACTTTAAGAGTGCCTTGCATTGAGAGGAGGAATGTTTGCAGGGAAATGAATGACAATGCAGTGAAATAAATGTGCAGAATGCTAACCCAGTGTGTTTCTCTTTCGATTAAAGGTCAATTTATACATTTACTCCACAAATTATACGGTATGGCCTCTGTTTAGATGCATACCCCTATGATGTAGCCCTTCCCAAAAAATGTAGGTATGCATAGGGTTAATGCAGACTGCATGCTAGAATACACAGTGGAAAAGTTATTTTTTTGTGTGTGTGGGAAAAATGGAGCACCTTGAGGGAAAAACCCACACTAGAAATTCCAATTAAGGCGTGTCCAGCGTGAGATATTGGGTGTAAGCTAACTTAAGGGTTTCATATTTAAATAGTATGCTAATTTGATGACCAAATGCAATCACCAAAAACCACAATGTGTTTTTTCAGGAATTTTAGATCCCAAACATAATGGTATTAACATAAATAATAATAATTTACCATAGTTATCGTGCCCATTGCCCCCCACCGATCCCCTACATCTCTTTCCACCACTTGGCTTTCAATAGACAACATTTCCAAATTGGTGTGTGCATTCCATCCATTCAACCGAGGACGCAACAAATGAAGCTTCGCAAACTATTTTCGAAGAAAACAAATTGATTGATAATCTGCTCACCTAGCTGCTCTCAATTAAACATATTTATCAGACTAAATCCTAATTCAATAACGACTAGGGGTGAAACGATGCCCTCTGCTCACGATACATACCTCCACAACACGATACATTATGTCCACAATACGGTGTGCATCACAATATTTTATAACACTATTTTTAACCAACTATTGACACTGTTTATATAACAAACAATTATTGCAAAAACTGTTCATGAATTTTAAAAAGTTTTGAGACCACAAAGCGAAGAAGGCTAGGGTCCGAGAGCATTTGTTTGACAACATTCACTAGGGGGCAGTGTAAATGTTTTTTACTCTTAAAGGATGGAGAGAGCCAACTTTACCATCTTTCTCATTTAAAATGTGAGTAATGTATAGTAAGTATTACATAAGACAAGTAGACAAGGTAAAGAAGTTTCAGAAGTGACTAGAATCACAATCAATCCATGAAGGAAATGTATTATGAATTGCTATATAGTGTGCCACCCCTATTGATAATTGAACAACAAATTATCAACTCCTCCACTCTTTTACCACTTACTCCCCAGGGGGAGCTTTCCCTCTTGGACTTCTCTTGCTAAAACACAAATACGGTGCGGTTTTGGATTCATCTTTGGCCTGCGATCTCTCAACAAATAATGTGACTTGAGCCACCGGATTAGAGAGGTCACATGTGTGAGTCTTTTTGATGACTCAATATGAAACAAATGTACTTTTTTTTGGGTATACTTTTTACTATAAACTAGATTTGAGTGGATCCTGTTGTAACTTAAATGAGATATTTAGTAAATTATCACATTTTAAACACCCTGTTTTGTCCTCAGAACTGATGTAACCGCATATGGTGAGATTTGATTGCATTGTCATTGTGTCCAGGGCATCATTATTCCCGTTATTGTAAAACCATGTTTGAACTAAGTTCAAAACTAACCACTACAACAGCAGTGTTGTGGTGCTCAAAACAGGTCTTTGGTCTTTGTTTACCACAAAACTATCATTATGCAAACCTCACTCCAGTGAATCTACAGCTGAACCCAGCTCACAACAAATAGTTTGGAATTTGTAGATCAGGCTCTTGTAGCAGTCACTTGACTTGAGGTTCCCTCTCAAACCTCAGCTGGACTTGATTGCAAATACTATTTTGCAAGGTTGAGGAGAGCTGGTCCTCCAGCTGAGCCTATGATTCCGCAGCCCTGTTTTTCTATGGCTATTTCACTTTTTGAATGCTTTATGTAAATCATGATCACTGAACTGAACTGAATCAGCAAAATAAGATTTGTTTGGAACAGAATCGTAAATTGTGCTGCATCTGTCTGCAGTGAGGAAACTTCAGACATGATTGCAACCCATCTACTAAGTCCTTTAAATACTTCGCTTTGCACTCAATGTCCACACTAACAGCTCTTCATTTCCTCATGAAGGACTTGGAAGTCGTGGCTAAAGGTGACATTTATCAAGATAATAATAATTTCGACTTGCCATTTCAAGGGCCACATTTTAGCACAAATTGATTCAAACTGCCTCAATGATATAGATGAAGCACCTAAACCATATTTGATTTGATAGTGAACACTCAACCCAGCCAAAGCTCTCCTGCTTATTTTACATTCTAGGAAGGAATATCTAAAAGCAAATTACCCCCAGTTACCTGAGGGGTTAATTAATCCAGCCACTTGCGACATGACCCTGAAGTAGTCAGCTGCAATCATAATGAAATATACATCATCAGCTTTAACACTGCTATTTTATGACCAGTTTAGTCATAAATTCTACCTTTAGGATTAAACTGTAACTTTAAAAAAAGGCTTCTCCAGCTGGCCACTTTAGACTACATTTCCCATAATCCTGCCTCAACCTAATCACCTTCAGACGTCTAATGATCTTCAGGTGTGGTTAATCACTTATTACCTCATACAAGCTGTGTCCCAATCCAGAAGTGTGCATCCTTCCGAGGCCACTTGCGTCACAACAGTGCGCCAAGGCCGTCTCATTTTGGCAAAACTCAAAGGGTCCTTAAAATGCACCCTTGAAATGCATCCTGCTTTCCCCTGAATTCCGAGGATGCATCGCGACCATCCTTTGTGGCCTCAGATGTCCCACAATGCTTTGCAGTGGGGTTTTTTTTCACTAGAATCAACACAAAACACACTTGAATTTGTATTTACATGTAAGTAGCACATTTTTTAAATAAAAGAGCAGTATATTCAAGCATTAAATGCTCGTAGAAAACAACAGAAGAATAAGAGGCTAGACCGTCCGGTTTACCAAGGGGTTTTGCAACCTTCGAGGGTCCTCCTAAGCCATAGCCTTAAAGGCTGGGTAGGAAGAACCCTCTGGAGGCTTGTAGAACCTGGATTGGGACACAGCTAATGTGTATGTATTCCTCATTGTGTATGTTTCCTGATTTTGAACATTGAATGAGGACCAAGTGACAAGCTCCCGTTCTCCTGAACACATAGAATTCCCAAAAGAAGCAGATCCCATAGACACCCCATAATAAAATGATTGGAGTTAAAACGCAATAAAGACTGATAACTAAAGTTTTGTTATTAATATCACTAGTCGTGGCTTGAAATCATAATTTACTTATTTGTTTAAGGTATACTGAGTGTTAAACTTGTGCATAATTAAGGGTGTGGCCACTTGAGGGACAGTTATAGACAAATGCTCTGTAGACCTTTTTTCCTAACTTTTACCACATTTCTGTCAAGAATATGCTCACTTTTACCTTAAAAAGTATTTCTTTGGAATATTACCTCAATTAATTTCTATATACAGACAATGTGTGGTGGAATTTTAAGCTTTCGTCAATATCTTCCAAAATGAAAAGTTTACTAAAACGTTTTAAAAAGACCAAATTGAAGGCTTCAAATCAGAGCCTAGATCCTTTGTAATCAGCTTTAAGATCTCTCTCAAAAATGCTCTATTTTTGAAAATCTTGTTGATGGAAAAACACACAAATAGTTTCTAATTTCAACCACAAATAAGTTCCAGCTAATTAAATAGATATCATACGTTATCCTCTGCTGCATTCCTTTGTTGACCTAACCAGACCCTAAGTGCTATCCAGGTATCTTTAACATAATCTTGATCAAACAAAATGGAGCATATACTTATTATTCAATTCTCATCAACCAATAGTCTTTTGTAGAGAATGTAGACCACCACTTGCACCAGCTTCATAGTTCTGTTATGATCTCAAGATCCCGATCTTAGTATTTTAGTGCTGAGCTTGGTGTTTCAGCCTACACCTGAACCTGAACTATTGCTTGAAACTGCATAAAACGACAGTTTACGTCTATACCGGAACCGAGCAATAGGTTCAAAAGACCCTTAATGAAACCAAAATAGACGTCTGTGAAACTTGTCTTATTGATGACTGAAGTTGTTTTAAAAATGGACTACACCTCATAACAACTTCTGGAAAACGTGACTTTTTGAATTTGGCTCCTTTTAATGCTGAATGAAGGGGCTCCACCATCCTCGACTACAGGTGTTATCCTTTATGCTATTGACAAGTTGCAATGCCTTCTGGTCTATGATATGTATACAACATAGACAAACTTGCAAACACAGCCAGTCTTGCCATTATAATGGCACCAGTACAAGTTCAGGGCAGTGAAAAGAGAAAACCATTAATGGATTCTGAATTTTAGTTCATGCTGTATTGATTACCCTCTCTGTGGCTGTTTACCTGCTTCTGCTATGATTAAATATACATCAGCAGCTTTCGGGCCTCCACTTTAGCTTCACATTTACCATTTTGACATAAAATACTGCTTTTGAGAAAACACATGTAGGGAAGTTGTTAGGTTTAGTTTTTGGCAGAGATGCAGATGTAGACTTTATAATCATCAATGACTGAAAGGAAAAGTTCAGGATATCTGCAAAAAATTTATTTAACATTGGGTTTGAATCTCGAAATAATCATTATTTTCCAACCTTGCCTGTTTCTCCTCACATACTATACAGTGCTAAATAATCTTTAAAAATAATCAACCACCTGCAGCTTGAAAAATTGTGAATAGACGGAGTAAAAAAAAAAGACAACATTTTCTTCACTAGAAAAATGTACTGTTATGGCTAACAATCGCCCCTTTTCATGTAGAACTTGCAATTTATATTTGTTACATAACAACTAACATAAAATGTTTGTTCATAAACCTTCATAAATGACAAAAATTGCTCTATATGTGATTTCTATGGTAGTCATCTTTAATAAACAACCGTCGGAAAGTTATGACCTGTGAAAAATTATTTAAGCTAAATTTCAAACTATTAAAGACTCAGCAGAAACCCTTGGTCTTCCCCTCTTGATTTAGAACATTCATTCATTAATTCATTTTCCAACCCACCCTCTCCCTTTTGGGGTCACGGGGTCTGCTGATGCTTATCTCAAGCGAACATTGAGCGAGAGGCAGGGGTACACCCTGGACAGGTCGGCAGTCCATCGCAGTGATTTAGAACAAAAATTCTAAAATATTGACTTCACATTATTTACTAAATCAATATGCCAACCTGTGTTTTGGCTCTACTTGTAGACAGCAAATTTTGATTTTCTAATCTTTTTTTTAGTTTTGTTTACAAAAACAAGCAAAGAAAAGAGCACCCACCCAATCTATTTGAATCAATAACACAAAACATCCTAATCTGAACCACCTGATCCTTTAGAAATATAGCATCTGCAAATTCCGGTCTGGTGTAACATTTTATAAAATGTCTCTTAAGGAATCTTACGGTTGACATTGACATTTCTTGACAGACCATTCAAGACGACCTCTTTCCTGACCCTTGCTGTTCCTTCCACCAATTCTTCATCTAGCTGAGTGAGTGTGAATAAAAGCAACAATCTTCTTCACTTCTCTCTCCAGCAGGTGGCAAGTCCTTCAACAAGGCCTTTTGAGAAAACTTGACAATCAGCCAGAGCCCCTGCTGTCCGACTGAAGAGCCCTGAGGCCAGAAGTGTGGAAGACTTCATTTCCTACACCACAGGGCATTTAAACGACCACCTGGAATGAACCCAACCTCGAACGTATTCCTTGAGGACCAGGCAAACTTTGGAAAGCCAGCAACTTATTCAAAATGCTGCAGATGAAAGCATAGCAGTGCACACAAAGCCAGCCACAGTCGGCAACAAACAACATTGCTGTGCTATCAGGACTATTGTGTGAAAGGAAAATGAGGAGCAGCAGCCACTCAAAGCTCTACGCTGCCGATGTGGACGGGAGAGAACACTGGCATGCTGCACTCATTCACCTGCGCTCACAAACATGACTCGACAAACAAAACCTGTGATAAGGCATTGAGTACACACTCGGAGCAAACAGCACACTGCGGCTAATGCATTCAGAGTCAAATTAGGCCAGAAGCCAATAATAACAAGAATTTGGAAAGTGTGTCGATTGTGGCTGAATGAAATCTCTTCAGATATTTAAAGATAACTTTGTCAGACACCAGCATTAGAAGAGCCCTGATGGGATTTTACAGATATATCCCAATCAGATAGTAACTATTTTATTTTAACACTAATATTTTTTTTAAATATTTAACATTAACCAAAAAGATCTTCATACCTTATAAAAATGAAAATTACTTTACTCAACATAATTCGCAGGATGTACGTTGCAGTCCTGACGTTCATACTTTTAAATGAAAAGAAACATTTGTTTAGGCATTCTTACTCATTTCTATTTTTTAATTCTATTAACAATGTATTTATGCCATGGTCTGTCTGAACACTGGATCTTGTATAATCGCACAAGTAGTCTGAGACTGAGAGACACAAAATGTTGTCAGCCCTAGCAGATCACTCCGCATTTGAAAGACTCAAGGCTCAGTTTTGCACTTCTTTACACAATTATCATACAATTTGAAGCCAAAAGGATGTAGTATTGCTCACTATGGGATGATCATGCAAGAAGGGAGGGGTCAATAGTAATGAGCGGGGATTGTATGTCATTTGAAGTCATTAACAAGGAATAAAAAATTAGCTCTTTTTTAATGAAAAGAAAACCCCTGTTTGAATATTGATATATATATAGGAGGAATTTACACACTAAAAGCAGAATTCTGTTCAAAACCTTGGAAAAGCTGGGTTTCCATCTAAAATGCTCTTTAAAAAACCTAAAAAGTGTGATTATAAGGGATTATTAGCAGAAATAGAAGCAATACTTATTACTTGATTATTGGTCTCACAGACATTTACATGTTTATTCTTTTGGGGTCTTTTCTTTATCAGTGTGACAAAACGAGGTTTTCTATGTAATAAACACTGAAGTGGTTACAAAACAAACGGGAATCATTGTTAATGTGACCAGTGGGCAGAACCAAGAACAATCCACAAGTGTGTACCAACCAAGTCATTGTGATTAGGTAATGAGCGCACAGAGACAAACTTGAGGGGACGCAAAGATGTCAGAGATTCTGAAACATTACTTAAACTGAGTGATAACAAACGGTCAAAATGTTAAAATCCGTTTGTATCAGACTTTAAACAAGCTTTTTCTGCTGTAAAGCGCTTTTATTTTGAGTGTCAAGGAGAAGTTAGAGGTTCTGCCTGTCTATTTCACACTGAATTTAATTGTAGTCCTTTCTGTAGTTTCTTAACCTTCAAACCAGCAGCAAAGTTTCATCCCAGGCAAGGTTTAACTCTTAAACCAGGCTGATAAATCTTCAAATTATTTCAAATCCCAGTTTGCTCAGTGCAGGATTTATTAGCTTAGTCACATCCTCACTCTCTTCCTCCCGTTCTTAACTCAGCTGCTTTATCAAAGCAGTGTTCCAAGCCAGTCACTGAAACTATTAAACAGCACGTTCTCTCGGATTATAAAACAAACCTAAAAATTAGTTCGCTGCCACAACATTGATTACTAAACTTTCCCCAACACTTCTGAAAAAAAAGCCAAAGAAAAATAGAGTTTATCACTTTAATCAGCAGAGTACACTCGACCGGACCATGTTAACCACGCCAATTAAAATCTTTTCATGTTGAAGTAACGATAGGTCACTAACTAGGTTGATAAAATGTGCACACAAACTTTGATGTTTGCTTGTACTAGTGCAATTTTTTTAATGTTGTCGATTTCAGAACGAGTTGAGACAGAGATATGCCAAATTGGTTGCTATTGTAAATAGTTTTGTTGCTATGGAATGGTCATAGACATAACATAACGTTCCCTTTTTACTCAAAGTAATGTAAAAATCAACCCCCATGCCTCAACTTTTTTCAAAGATGAGTTCAAAGAATTTGGTTGCTAGGGTAAACAGTTTGGTTGCTATGTGGTTAACATAACCAACCCCCATTCTTTCTGATATTTACTTATATTTACTTGAGTCTAGGGTTCAAAAGTTTGAGATTTTGGCAAGCCAACGCAACTATTAATTAATTAATGCACTAATATGAACGAATAAAGATGGCTAAAATGTAACTTGTGAAATACATAAATGAATAAGTTGATAAAAAGAATCATCAAATCACGTTAATCATTGCGATCAATGATATCTTGAAGATGCAGAGAAAACACACTAAACATCTTGCTAGTACTGGGTTGGAGCCCCTTTTGCCTATGTATCCAAAAGAGGAAGAGAATACATGTGGTAAGAACCAGCAAAAGTGAGAAACACAGAATACAGAGAATCACCAGGAAAATCCCATTCAAGAACATGAGTCAGAGCGTCAAGATCCACATTACAAAGCTGAATCCATGACATGAACTACAAGTATTGCATTCTTTGGGTCAAACCACTCCTCAAGCATCCCAAGCATCTTATATGGGGTTTGAAGAAAAAGAACAGGACAGTTGCTTAGTGCTCCAAATCTCTCCAAAGTTTGTTCCAAAGAAACGTATCGAGCTCCCAATCAACACTCACCGCTCCCACTCCGCACAAAAAAATAAAAACATCAACCAATCACAGCCCTCTCCAAACCACCTACCGACAAGTAAAAATTGCAGAACTTCAACGGGTGTTGGATCTAAAATTCACATCTGGCTGAGTACAAATGCTTATCTGGATACTCACCTGCTCTCCTGGTTCAAGGTTGTTTTGAAGGGTGAGGCGAGTTTTGACTTTTCCCGTTGCAGCACAATTGCAAAGCATCAGTTGGAGGGGAAACAAAAACAGTTTAGTCTGCCATGTCACACTGAAATCTGACGTAATCACAAGATAGACCAGTTCATATAAGATACATGAACGATTTCTTGTGCTATAACGTAGGTGTGTAACGGCTCACGGGGATGTATTGAACCGTTTCCGTACGGGCTGTTCGGTTCGGTACACTTGTGTACCGTGTCGGTATTTTTTTCTTTTTAATAATATAAATTTATTATTAGCGCGATATTAAGCGCAGCGGAACAATGTTCCTAGGCGAGTTTCTGCACGGACGCTATTGAGTGACGCACACTAGAGCTGCACGAGTAGCTATGAGAAATGGCATCATGTGTAACGTCCACTGCTAGGTCTATGTACCACATTATGTATGTATGTTGCCCTTTAAGAGCTGCGCCCCAAACCCTCAGTGTGTGCGCTGCAGGAGTCTGTGTGTGTGTGTGTGTGTGTGTGAGGAGAGGGAGAGACGAGTATGTGCGCTGCTCTGCTCCCCTGTAACCGTTACCCTGTTACATATTGTTTACTTTTATTTTGTGTTTTGAAATGTAATTTCTTGTGACGCTGAAGGAAGCTAACTATAAAGGTTTGAGTTTGAAATAATGTGTCCGTCTTGAAGCTCCTTTTTTTCCACTGGCTATCCGGCACAAGCGTCACACATGGCAACAGCGAAAGAGAAGCCAGAGCTTGAAGACCCTCCCACCTCACTACGGTCTCCTGTTTGGGAACACTTTGGCTTCTCTGTTAAAATACATAACGGGGATAGACGAGTGGATAAATTTAAAGTTGTATGCCGACATTGTTCCACGGAGATCTAACATTTCCTACTGCTGGAGTTATTTTCACTGCAACCAGATCTGTGCTCTCTTCAGAAAATGTGGATAGGTTAATCTTTTTAGCCAAAAACTTGAATAGTTAGTTTTGTTGATATACAAGCTGAAGCTGTTGCTAGTGTTAAAAGATTTCAGGTCCTAACTAGTTGCAGTATTTAATTTTTTATTTTAAAAATGTGTATTTCTTTATAAAGAGTGCAATTTATTTAAAATATCACCAAAATGTGTCACTTTTATATATTTTATGCAAGAATTCTATTGTGTATTGGCAGCTTTTAAAAATAAAGTTTTTGTAAGTTCTTATTTTTTTTGTACCGAAAATTAACCGAACCGAGCTCTCCAAGACACTGTACCGAACCGAATACGATTTTAGCGTACCGATACACCCCTACTATAACGACTGTCTACGCTGCGCTACTATCACCTGAGGTGAAAAAGGAGCATCTGAAATCTTCACTGTTGCATGGGAATTGGATCATGGATCTCAGAATTGGAATTGAATCAGATCGCGAAGTACCTAAAGATTCCAACCCCAAGTGTACATGTGCATTCCCACTCCCGGCCTCTATCCAACGAGCCACCTGAGGGACTTCTGGGTCTATATTCGTAATAATGTGTTCTCTTAAAGGAACATTATTGTTTTGTATATGATATAATTAATAATACACCCTGAATTTGTACACATCTTTCACTCTGCTTGAGAAATTGAGTTTTCATGACAGAAAACTGATATTAGCCCCACAAAGAATATCTGAATAGTCTGGTCTTCCATTGATGCTAAATTATGTTTTTATATTGAATTTTCTTCAAATATCACTAGGAAATGGAAGTACTTAGGATGTAGCCTTACTTTATTGACATTCACTTTATAGAGCATATAGAAATGTAAAATATGAATTTTATCACTTGAACCATCTACCATTTACTCATATTAAATAATCGAGCCACCAAACACAGTGATTTCTCTCAATCTCTCTTTCTCCTGCTGCTCCCTATCTCCATCTGGTCTTAGGTTCACTGTCGATTGCCAGCTTTCTCTCTCTCTTTCTCTCTCTCTCTTTCTCATCTACCCCCTACATCCCTCATTCCCCCTGTGCAAATCTGGCATAGGACACAAACACCATTATCTTTATAAAACGTCCACACATCCAAACCATAATGTTAGCATATTGTTCGAGAAAGAAAAAAACCTGGCCGCAGTCACATCCAATGCAACAGCTGGCCATTAATCATACCGCAGTTTTACAAAACACCCAGTGAAGCTTATTATCAGCCATTTTAAAGGAATAAAGCTGAACAAACGCAGGCGCCTCTGTGTAAGGACCTGATAAGAGAACACATCACCACAGACAAGGCATACTAATGAATACTCTGAGAACACACTAGCAACATCCTAGCAACAGCATTGAAAGCCTTAAAGGTCCACTAAAGGCAAGGTCTAAAGCAACTGAGCATGTTCGGCATTCACTGAGATGGCACATACAGTAATCTGAATTTTGTCTGAAAAACGTCTAGGTTACTTGCGTAACCCCACGTTCCCTGAATAGGGAACGGAGACGTTAGTCGGGATTAGACCGACTGAATGGGAGCGAATCACCGTGAGAGCGACTGACGAACATATTAACGGGCAAATTAATTTGCAGGCGAAGGTGATTGATTAGCAATCAGCCGGGTATAAAGCCGGGCGTGCCTAAGCCTCAGTATGGAATTTTCCGAGGAGCTGGACCCACTTACCTCCCAGCTTACCTCAGATCCATGACTTCCAGGGCATGGCGAAGGGTAACGTCTCCGTTCCCTATTCAGGGAACGTGGGGTTACGCAAGTAACCTAGACGTTCCCTTTCAGTCGGTCCCGGAGACGTTAGTCGGGATTAGACCGACTGAATGGGAGCCTCTGTAAAGGGCCATGCCCGAAGTCCATCCAGACAGGTCGGCACTAAACCCAAGAGAGGGGTTAGTAAGAGGCCGTTAGTACCTGAATGGGAACTCCTTCTGCCCCTGCCCGGAATACTCATTGACGGGGAAGTCGTCCAACACTGAGAGCATCTGCTGTACTTGGTTGATGCTGACGCCCAGAAGGAGGCACCCCTCGACCCGCAGGGAGGAGTGGCGGAGATCGCGTCGAGGCCCGAAGGGCTACCAGCGGGTCATCGTTCTGCAAGAGAAAGGAGGCAGAGCAAGAGAGAGGAGGCAGAGACCGAAGTCATCGTTACGCGCCAAAGCAAGGGGAGTAACGGAACGGGTTCATACTAGCCACCTGAAGGGGGAGCTGTATAAGAACATAGAAAGGGAGCGCCAGAGAGGGACTCCCAGATCTGTACCCTAGTTCTGCGGGGACCAGGCCGGAGCAAAGCCACCACACGGAACCTGGCAGCGCTGACTGCTCCGCTCAGTCAGATGCCGAAGGGGGGAGGATGGGAGAGCCACCCAAAGGGGGAGCTCTTAGAAAGGTGTACTTCTCCCGATGACGAGGAGAGCACTGCAAGCTTACACCTGCTCCGTCCCCTAAGGGTGACTGCCACCACTCAGGACCGCAGAGGGAACAGAGCCTACATCAAGGTTGTACAACCTGATGAACGTGTTAGGTGTAGACCAGCCCGCAGCTCTACAAATGTCGGCGAGTGAGGCCCTTCTAGCCAACGCCCACGAGGCAGCGATGCCGCGAGTGGAGTGGGCCCTCAGATGGAGAGGGCAGGGAACCTCACACGCCTCATAAGCTAGGTGGATAGCCGCACTAGCCAGTGGGCAAGCCTTTGCTTGGAGACAGCGGACCCCTTACGCTGGCCTCCGAAACATATGAAGAGCTGCTGGGAGCGACGACGCTCCCGGGTTCTGTCCAAGTAGATCCGGAGAGCTCGCACAGGACATAACGAACCCTGGGCTGGTTCTGCCTCCTCCCCGGGCAGAGCTTGCAGGGTCACCACCTGGTCCCGGAAGGGGACGGATGGGACCTGGGGGATGAATCCGGGCCTGGGTCTGATGGTAACCAGAGAATCACCAGGGCCGAATTCCAGGCAGGATTCGTCGGCGGACAGTGCCTGGAGATCTCCCAACCTCTTAATTGAGGCCAAAGCAAGCAGGAGTGCGGTCTTCCGTGAGAGGACACGCTGCTCTGCCAAATGCCAGGGCTCAAAAGGTGACTTCCGCAGCCCCGAAGGGCGACGGAGAGGTCCCAAGAGGAATGGAGGGTGGTCTAGGAGGCCGGAGGCGCCTAGCCCCCTTGAGAAATCTCACCATAGTGCGTGGCTGCCCACTGATTTCCCTTCAACCCGGAGGTGGAAGGAGAAATAGCGGCGGCGTAGACCTAGAGGGACGATGGGGACAGCCCCCGATCGAACCTCTCCTGGAGAAGGTCAACACGACTCAGATGGGGCATGTCCCGGGGTCTTCCTGGCGGGAAGAGCACCATTCGACGAACCGACCCCACTTGCCAGCGTAGCACACTCAGTGGAGGGGCTAACGCATGGTATAGGTAGTCACCGCGAGGGGTGGTAGAGGCTCGGGGTCCACCGCGGACAGATATGCCATGCGAGTAGGGCCCAGAGGTCTGGCCGCGGGTGCCTGTATCCCCCCCCCCTTGAGTCAGATCTGGACTCAGGGGAATCGGCCAAGGGGGGGCTGTCACGAGCGCAGAGAGGTCTGGAGACCATACTCTGTTCGGCCAGAAGAGGGCGAAGAGTAGCCCGCGCTCGTCCCCCCTGACCATGCACAGAGGTTGTGCTAGGAGGCTTCACTGGGGAAAACGCACATAAGCGTTTGTTCCTGGGCCAGCAGTGAGCCGGCGCATCTGTCCCGAGAGGAGCCAGGGACAGGAATAGGAGCCGGCAATGGGTATTCACACGGGAGGCAGCAGGTACCTGGGCCTCGCCGAAGATGTCCCAATCTGCTAAACAGCCCGAGGATGGAGTCGCCAATCTCCTGTCGAGGGGTGGAACCTGGACGGCGGAACCGCGATCCTGTTACACTCCGCAGGGATATGAAGGCTCGAGCGACGGAAGTCGCTCTAACTCCAGAGGAGCAGCTGTTGGGCGAGGTAGTGCAGGAAGCGGGAGGGTACACCGCCCTGGTGGTTGATGCACGCTACTACCGCAGTGCTGTCGGTCCTGACCAGCACGTGCCGCCCCCGGAGGAGCGGGCAGAAGCGCCGTAGCGCTAAAATGACTGCAACTAGCTCGAGACGGTTTATGTGCCAGCAAGAGTGTCTTCCGGTCCAGGCACCGGACTCTCGGTGGGAACCGCACATGGCGCCCCAACCAGTCTTGGAGGCATCGGTGGTGACCACCACCCGGTTGGGGTGGCTCGAAAGAGGCACCCCAGACCTCAGAAGCACTCCGTCTTCCAGACCTTCAGGTAAGGGAGCATGTCTGCCGTGGGCAGACGTAGCGCTCCCTGACGCCATGCCCAACTCGGAACTCGCGAGAGAAGCCATTGCTGCAGTGGTCGCATACGCAGGAGCCAGAGTCGAATGACTGGGGCTGCGGCTGACATATGCCCCAGGAGCCTCTGAATTAACTTCAGTCTGACCACTGGTCGAGAGGACACCGCGAAGAGCGCGGTCAGCAAGGCCCTGGTGCGTTCTACCGATAATCGCGCCAGCATGCTCTCGGAGTTCAGCTCCATCCCGAGAAAAGAGATGACTCTCACGGGGGTGAGGTGGCTCTTTTCCCAGTTGACCTTCAGACCCAAACGGTTTAAGTGCGAAAGCACCTTGCCCTGGTGTCGGATCAACTGGTCTCTGGACGAGGCTATGAGAAGCCAGTCGTCGAGGTAATCCAGGATCCCAATGCCTGCCCGGCGGAGCGGGGCTAGCGCGGCCCTGACAACCTTCGTAAAGGTGCGAGGGGATAGGGCAAGACCGAAGGGTAGGACCTTGTACTGGTAAGCATGGCCCTCGAAACAGAACCTTAGAAAGAGTCTGTGTCTCGGTACCACTTCTACCTGAAAGTACGCGTCCTTCAGGTCGATTGTTGCGAACCAATCTCCAGGACGGATGCATGGTAGAATGCAGCGGACCGTCAGCATCTTGAACCGGTACTTGGCCAGGTGCCGGTTTAGACGCCTCAAATCCAAGATTGGTCGCAGCCCGCCTGCTTTCTTGGGGACCAGGAAGTATGGGCTGTAAAACCCTCGTTCCATATCGGCTGGGGGTACCGGCTCGACCGCACCTTTTGTTAAAAGGGCGTCGATCTCCTCTCGCAGGAATGAGGCGCCTGTTCGGGAACAGGTGAAGCACACCTCGAAACCTGGGGGCGGACACGAATTGAGAATCGTGTAGCCCTGCCGGATTGTCCGGACCTCCCACTGTGAGACCCCGGGAAGCTTCCGCCAGGCTCCCAGGTAAGCTGACAGGGGTCGTGGTCGGGACGTGCCGATGGTCCCCATGGCGGGGCCGCCCGGAGGCGGACTTGTGGGCGGAATCACCAGGAAAGGACCCTGGGAGATGGTCAGATGAGGGCAGGGGTGGTGTGCCCCCGCGCTCTCTGCCATGGCCAGCGGGCCTCGGGCCCATGTCGGGATCTTCGTCAGAGACCGAGGAAGAGGAACCCCAGACCGTCGGGCATGCGAGACCGCTATTCTCGGGAGGAAGTGAGTTCTATCTTTATCTTTGACACAATGGGTGCCGCCGTCCGGAGGACGGCAGCGAGGAGTGTGTGGTGGACTCCCCCCCCCCCTGGGGGAGCTGGGTCGATGACCAGACCCAAAGAAGAGCTCGTTTCCTCCCGAGTCGCCAACCTCAAGGGAGCTTCACTAGAAACCCTCGTCTGCTTTCGAAAACCTCAGAGGTTGGCTCCGTCTTCCGCATGCAGGGGTTTTCCCCGGACCAGAGGTCGAAGGAGTAAACCAAGGCAGGAGACGTACTCTTTGGCAGCGAACAGGCGGAGAGGGTTCCGGCCCAGAAGCAACGCATGCTGCTTCTGGCGTGGAACTATACCCAGACCCTCCGCCTGCCTCCTGATCGTGGAGACCTTTGACGAAAATCTCCACGGCGACGCCAAAGAGGCCATCCGGGGAGACAGGCGCGTACGGAAGCCGAAAATCGGTCCTCGGGGCGCATTGAAGCCTGCTCGAACCACAGATGGCGTTCCTGGACCACAAGCGTGGACATCGCGTGACCGATGTTCAGCACGGCTGATCTTGTAGCACGAGGCGACAATCAGCAGCTGAAAGCGAGTCTCAGAGAGACTGCTGGTCACCACCACCCTGGTGCATGACACGGAGGACCTGTAAGGTCGCCATAGCATGCGATAATGCAGCAGATTTACCTGCAGCTGAATAAGCTCTCATCATCAGGACTGATGAAACCTCCCAGCTTTGGCGGGAACACCCGAACGAGACCGTCAAGCAGCTGCGCTGTCGGGGTAAGCACCGCGACAACCTACCCACTCGGGGAATCGAAGAGTAACCCGTATCTGCTGCATTGGCCAGAGTGGTGAAGAGGGAGGAGCTCAATCCCCTGACAGGCAGGGGAGCCTGCCAAAATTAGTGAGCTCCTCGTGCTTCTCGGGGAGAAAAAGGCACTAGCGGTATGCGGGGAACCTGTCCCGGCGCCTGCCTAGCCACCAATTCTCCAGCCGTGACAGCATCGACTCGGGGGGGAGGAGTCACCTCCCGCCGATCGAGGCTGCGGCTGTGAGAGCACCGCGAACGCCTCCGGCTCCAGCCCGGCTGCAATCCCGAAGGAGGCAGGCCGAACTGGAGAACCGAAAGCCGCGCCCCTCCCGATGCTGCGTGGGAGAGCAGATCGTTTACAGGATCATACGAGGTACCGGGCGACACCGAAGCGCCGTCCGATTCACCCGCAGACCAGACGGGAAGCACGCTCGGTGTTTGGGGATGACGCGAGGAATCACCTGACGCCGCTCTACCCAAAACTTCCGCGTGCGACTCAGCAGAGTGCTGCAGTGCAAACACTCACGCTTCACGAGAGCCGCGTCGGTGTGCTGGAAACCAAACACATCGCGCAACTCTCGTGACCGTCTTTTCAACGAGAAGCCCACAACAGCCAGGAATAGTGCACGTTTTGCTCATCGTGTCGTGAAAAATGGACAGGATACTGAGAAAACGGCTGAATCACTGGACAGGCTTGCCTGAGAAGATCTTCGAGGTGCTGGCTGTTGGTTGCATGCTATTCTGAGCTAGCAGAGGTCACACCAAAAGAGCCAAGAGGTAAGCAACCTGCTGATCTTTCAAGCTAGAAGCGTCAAAGTTCAGGAGAGAGAGTCTCACTCAGTCAGCTCCGAAGGAAAATTGCATACTGAGGCTTAGGCACGCCCGGCTTTATACCCGGCTGATTGCTAATCAATCACCTTCGCCTGCAAATTAATTTGCCCGTTAATATGTTCGTCAGTCGCTCTCACGGTGATTCGCTCCCATTCAGTCGGTCTAATCCCGACTAACGTCTCCGGGACCGACTGAAAGGGAACTGAGAGTCCATTAACTCACGCACGCATCCACCAACTCCAATGCACGTGTCTAGGCAGAACAGAAACACAGCATCTTTTGACACAATGGCTAGCTGAAAATATTGGGAAAATTCAACTGCATGTGTTTATCAGATGAAGAGTCTTTTATTATTCTCAGAAGTCTACGACTGGCAGATGTTTCAGAATGGTACATGGAAACCTTATGTACCAGTTGATCAATACAAGGAGCCTGCTACTGATGTCATAGTATTTATTTTTTTACTAGTATTATTGAAATTATAGAAATTTTTTTTTATTGTTTTTCCATCTGAAGTTCTTAAAATGACAAAAACGTTTATTTACTGTCTGAGTAAAAAAAAAAAAACCTGACCCTGGCAGAAGGGATAGTAGGGTAAATTGTTGGCACGCCATCAACTTTTTGTCAGCAACAATTCAAGCCGTTGGAGATACTGAGCTATTTGTCAAATGCAGGCAATAATAAAGGGAAAATATTCAAAAGCAAGAGCAGGAGAAATTCAAAAAAGGTTTATATATATAAAAAAAGAAAGAACCCACCGGAGGCATGCAAGACTGCTTTCTTTGCTATTGCAGATAACTTCATCAATAAATTGTATGAATCCTTGTCAAACCGCACAGATTCAGCCCTTCAAGCTCAAGCTCGAGTCATGCAAGATATTAAATTTGGAACTCACAGCACCACTATTTAAGTTTTATATTTGCAGAAGATTTCTGTATAGGCGACACTTTATCTTTTTTGATAAATCTTTATTTACTAAACTCATTTATTTCAGTACATTAAACATCATTTGGTTTTAGCTTTTCATATGAGTTATTAGTAACACCAATTGTTCATTTAAAAAGTCAGGTTAATAGCAGGTGTTTCTACGCAATAGATAAGCAAGAACACTTTTGCGAGAGACTTAAAATGTGACAATTATTGTGATGGTTAAATTAAATTGAAAACTTTTATGCCCACTTATGCACCCTTCTTTGTTTCAACGTTTTATGTAAATGCAGTATAGAGAAAGCCTCTAGTCAGCAAAAAAATTGTGGCTAAATTGGACATTGGTCTGGCACCTCTGGCATTCCCCTTGCTCTGTAATGTGACACATGGGCCAAAAAATGGCCAACATCTGATAGAGGTGGTACCAATGCGGTACACAGGGGCGGCGGCAGACATCATATGTGTGTGTAGACTTGGCTGCAACTTGGGCCAGTAACATGCCATAATTCATTGTAATACTTTGACCTGGTGGTTTAACTAGAGTTGGGCCAGTTCCAAATTGTGGGTAGGTACATCAAGAAACCAGTACTTATAATTTTACCAGTCTTTAAACATTAGATCTAGTGCTCAAGGAGACAGATGGTTTAGTTCTTGTATGGCATGCCTCGATATACAACAGTACAACAGATATTCTTGTGACTAAAACTAAAACAGGACCAAAACTCTGGTCATTTTTTCAATTGGTTCAAGAACTATGAATTCATTCCTCTAGTACAGAATCCTCTGTAGACTGCACGAGTACCGTGTGTTTGATCAACTCCTGATTTGACAAATATCTCTCACTGTAGCACTTATTAGAAAGCTGAAAGAGTAGAGTTCAACATTGATGGACAGTTCCCTCACAACATCCTCTCCTTCACTCTCAGAGGAAAGCCAAAATTGAACTGAAATGGCTTTCCCTGACCTGTGCGCCAGAAGCGACTCCTTCGCTTTAAACAGTATCCCTGCTCTGAATGCACTTGATAGACTCCAATCACTCCAGCCACTAACGCTGCCACTTGCCATTGATTTTTGAATTTAATATCATAGAGTGCATACTTTCCTCCAGTTTCCCATTCCTTACCTGCTTTATTTGTAATCTTTTCAACTACAAAGCAGAGAAGCCAGAATCTAAAAGCTGAAAAAAGCTTTATCAAACCTAGAGACAGATCTCTGATTATGTGTGCTTATGTCGTCTGTCTTGAGAAAAATCTATATGCTGTATTGGAATAGATTTCTGAGGGACTATTTTTGAAGTCACTATCTACAAATCCCAGACATCGGTTGGATTCATATAGCGTGGAATAAAAAATAGATAACTGCCAGCTATCGTAATGCAAGTTTTCACTTTTCAGATGTGTGGAGCCAGATGTCCTTCTTCACTTCAAACCATACCAGTTTTACCATTTTATGCTAACACCACTTTGAATACACTCAAGAAAATGTTCACATGGAATAAAAATACAATTATTTATACAGATAATACATCAATGCATTATTAACATAATAGAATATTAAAATCTCTTTAATATTAACAGCTCTTGAGGCAAATTGTATGAAAATGGACAATTTATTTCAATAACATTATACTTCGCTTAAACGCTCGCGCAGTCCCCTCAGACCGTGCTTTTATACGCTCAAAAGGATATCAAATTTCATTCTGCATAACAAGTCATGTATTAGCCAAACAAGCTAACAATATTTAGCATCAACTTTAAAATATACAACTAAATATAAGGATTAAAAAAAAATTCTCTCACAATAGTAATGTTTTTACAACAGTAAAAATAACAATGTTATTTTTGTAACAATGTAAGCTTCATTTTTGTGATTTCCATTCTTTAAACAAGAATTACAGTTGCTTATAAAACAAGTTTCAGAACTTAAATAGTTTTTCTTTTTTAATAGAATTTTTGTGGCCAGCTCCAGAAATGCACTCGGTGCAAATGTACAATTAATTAGTGACACTTTTTAACGGTTTTTAGCTCAACCCTCAGCAACCCGCAAGCACATTAGCCCGGCATAGGCCGACTTATAAACAATGGAAGCCAACTCAGAGAAGCTTTTAAACAAGCCCTCAGTATAATCAGGAGATGCTCAGTGACATATACTACCTACAATTGAATCCTGATTTGAAGAAAGAATGGGTAATGTTTTCAATGACAGGTAAGTCACAGGTCTGGAACAACACAGTAGTTTTATTATATAGTAATATGATTCATACCGAGAATTCTTTACAAACAAGGCATAATGCTGGACTTTGTCAGAAGCTGATGCTATATAATGTACCATTTTCTGATAATACTAAACATTGTGGAAATGACGCATAACATTTTCATTAATGTTATCAAAGTTTAAAGTATTTGTTTAGAGTAAATTGGAGTAATATAGTCTTCACTCCAAAATAGTCCTATGAGAAACAGACCCGCAGTACAGCTGAACTTCACCCAAACAAAGGTTTATTGAGATATTTTGAAAATCATTTTTCCACATTAAGCTCAGAATGATCATTTCAGAACATCTCTTCAAGAGTTATGATCCTGGGATATATACATCTAGACATCACCCATTTCTCTGGAGAGATTTTGAAGCTAAAAGAGGGAGTATTCAGCTGTTTCCTTCTTGACAATACAACTACCGAATGGACAAAGGGTTGGAATATGTGAGGAGCTGAGATGACAAAACCCAGCCCTGTGCACTCAACATAAGTCTAATGGTTCAAAACAGCTTTTTGACTGGTGTAAAAGTAGCCATTTTAATAAAGTCTGAGATCTGTTCTCTTTTGCATCTGTTCTCTCAAGGCGTGTCAATAAATTCTTCTCTATTGGCTTCAGAAGCATGTTGTAGGTTTTTCAAAAATATTTGAAAGGAATGCGACTTCTTCGTAAGACTACGCACCAAAAAACCCACCATTAATCAACAGGATAAAAAACAATAATAATAAAAAAAGTTTAGCAGACATTTGGACATCCATGAATGGTAAAAAAAGTATTTTAAATTAATTTAGTAGTTTAAATGTGTAATTGTCTGAGGAAGTTACATCACAAGTTGCTTGAATATGTAGCACAGCTATGTTTTGGCTCAGGAGATCCTGAGACACAGCTGCAGCTGCCCTCTCAGCCCCCCCCCCCCTCCAATCTTATTTTATTCTGTGTTTATCTTCAGTGTTTAATCTAAAAAAAAACAGTGTCTATATTATCTTCTTAATCCTTGCTTCCAGAGTCTTCTGTAATTGGTTGTGATTAATACTTCAATACAAATTTTATTGACATCTAAATCTGTTCATAAATGTTTAATTCATAAACTTTTAAACTTTTTAAACGTCTCAGTTTACCAGTACAACAATTTACCATTTTATTATTTTGACTTGTTTATATTCATAAAGGTTTTGAGCAAACCAGTAGTTTTAATTTGGATAAAAAAAATGTTTTCCAATTATTTTTTCCACTATGTAGAGACAGAAGCAGGGAAAGACGAAAGATGTAAACGAGTGATGCTATAATAGAGCATTGATATGAACGGACTCAAGCTCATAAAACAAATTACCGGTGGGAAAGGCTAAGAAAGGACTTAGGAAGTTGACCCTATGGATTTCAAAGCAGTATTGATCCATTAAATCGCTCCTCCTCGCTGCGGCAGGCAGGTTCAACACTCAAGGGATAGTGAGAATGGTTTAGAGGCTTATCGCCAATGTCAAGCCTCCAAACATCACACTGAGAGAGAGAGAGGGGGGGGGGACATCAAACAAAACAACAAGAAAGCAAAAGCAGCATGGGTGGCATCAACCGTATTCCCCTCTGAGGCTTCCACAAATGAGGTTGTGAGATATAACTGCATTAAGAATCGCTATTGACCAACTATATCTGCATACACCGATGCAAACCTTGAGGGATCAGGTGATCTGATAAAACCAGCAGATCGAAATCTGTAGTCTATTTCCACGAGTGGGCGGACAAGGAGGTTCAAAGGTGTAGGACTCATCAAGAGGCTGTCTGCTCTTCATCGTCTCAGGGCTCATAATCCTGACCTCACTTGTCACTCAGGGAAATGCATTTAACTTTCGGCTGTGCAGCAACCCATAACATGGTTTAATCTGTCAAGCTTCAAGCAATGTGAACACTCGCCGCACCCTTCTACAATGGTTACAAACCTCAAACCAAATAGGTGAGGAACAAGTTAATTAGCCTGTCCATCAGCGAAGCTTACTTCAGTGTTAAAGTGGTCTATAATAGCCATGTTACTTCAGTAGTTATTTCAGGCTTTCTTCACCTGGGTTTAGTCAGCAATCACAGGGTTGATGGCGTGGTGAAGTGTACTCTTCTAGTTATCCGTCTTATCAACCAGCACCAAATATTTCTTTTCAGAAGTTGGCTGTTCACTTGAATTGTCATTTTGTGAATTAACAAACTGAGGGGGTTTGAAGCACCACTCAAACTTGAGGCAAATATAGAGAATTTACAAAATAGTGGCTTTTGACACTTCGTGGTCATTGCTACCTATTTTAGTCATTTGTGGTAAAACGTTCACCCCAAAGATTAATCTCTCAATAGAGATATCTCAGTAAATTCAAAATAGAAAAGGCCAGGATACAGAAGCAGTCCCTCTACTCCTGAACAATGTACATTTCACTGCATGCAATTGCCAGAGTCATTAAAAAAAACTATTAATTCATTTATATTAATCGACTAAATTATAATAGGATGCTCTCTAATCTACTTTAAAGTGTTACTAAAGTCTGAAAAATGTACAACAACCCAACATCACAGGTCAAAGTTCCTCCCAGCTGAACTTTCCATGGGAGCGGAACATCCACTTTCGCATTGATGCATGCAATCGGATTCAAGTCAAAGGAATTTTTTTGGGTGGTGGGGACATTACAGCAGTTAATTTATGTTGATTGTGAGAATAAACAGAAAACGAAAATACTAAATAACTTTGTAATATAGTTAATCAACAATGTAGTGCCTTTCAGACCGAGGTCAGCAGCCTTTCACTACATTTATAGCTACTATGTAGTTTAGATTTAATTTAGAGAAATACTACTTTTAATTATCTTTAATTATTCTGTAATTTATTTTGTCTAATAAATAATAGAATTTAATTCAAATGTAAGTTAGATTATTGTTGTTTTTTGTGCTGTATTATTTGGTTACTGAGCAATAAATAACCCTTTAAAATACAAGTTTTCGTGTCATTTGCTAGATTGTGTTTTTAAAATAATGAATGCCTAATAATCTTGATATCTTGATAGACTATAAACAAGAATCTAAAACTGTTGCATCGTGATAAACATCATTTCACCAGATTCTTAGGGATACACAATTATAGAAATAACAAAATACATTTACATTTATTGTATTGACAGATGCTTTTATCCAAAGTGACTTACATTTTAGTCAGTTCTTGCTTTTGCTGGTTTGAACGCATGACCTTTGCTTTGCTAGTGCCAAGCTGAGCAACAGAAAAGCTGCCAGGCTTTCCTAAAAAACTGGTATCATAGCCAAATTTAGCCAAATGTAACTCACCCACGTAGGTTAGGGTTAAATGTTAAATAATTACAATAAAATGTTACGACCAAATAAATATTTATACTGAATAATTTGACATCATTTCAAATGCATGATGCATTTTTTACCAACAAAAAAAATTGATTGAACTCAATGGGTTCTCCTTCAGCATTTCCAATTTTTTATGCTTCAGCTTTATGGAACAGCAGCGCAAAAGGAATATGACTATTTCCTACCGCTAACTGCCCTGTTTGCCCTCAACAGGAATTAATCAGTATTTGAAAAGCTGTGGCAACATGTTACACTGTGTTCCACATGAGAGAAACAGTTCACCGCTCATAAATGTCATATTAGCATCCAATCACTGTGGAGGAAGACCGAACAAACACCACACAAGACTCGTTGTTTATGTCAAATCAAGGAAAGGAGAAACATTACACTGTGTATCGTAGCATACCTTGCTAAAGCAGCTCATACTCCTCTCTTATTTTATGCACTATTAAGTCATTTATTATTTGAAAATATAATAAATAAATATAATGCTTATTTGAAAGTCTTCTTTATATTTATGTTTATTTATTTAATGGTTACTGAATATTGTGTAATTTCAAATTTGATAAAATATGCAAAATCGGCTACCGAGATATTCAAGCATTGGCATCGGCCAGAGAAAAACCCATATTTGCCTAAAAACGTGTCACTCACAACCAGACTCTTCCTTTGCAAGATTCCCTAGTCAAAATGCTTCCAAATAAAAAATTTGTTTTAACGGGGCAAAAACTTCTGCTCTTCTGCTTTAGATCCTTACTTTTAACCAACTATCTCAGATCTAATGCAATCTTATGTAAATCAATGAATTAACATTAATCTAAAACCAGATCAACAAACACTATTTGCATTAAAAAAAAATAGACACTTTGTTTGCACTTCAAGTCATGATCTTATTCAGAAACTACCTCTTATTCCATTTTTGTTAGGTGTACTTCCAAAAAGGTGGAACTCAAATGCAGCACTCAGAAGTGCTTTCTATTATTATAATTAAACACAAAAACCTGTAGTAGGGCAACACCTCAAATAGCTAAACTGAAAGGAGCTAATGCTAACTACAATCAAAAAAACTGTGAATAGCGATAACTTGAAAAGCAGTACAACCAGCCAGCTGCTGGGGACTAAACAAATTCCCACAAAAAGCATGAAATAATAAACTGGAGCTTAAAGCTTACCAAAAGCACAAGAAGATCAGTTCAGCATGAGCTAAATATGATTGAGGGACAAGACACTTAAGTAGGGAGCAGGTTAACGAGGGAATGACACACCTGACAGGAGGAGCATATGAGGGCTGATTAGCATGGACGGAAGACAAACAAGAGAAGTGGCCAGAATAATAGGAACAGAAACAACAGGAAGGCAAGAGAAACCCAGGCAGGAGGGGCAAAAAATTAAGGAACACCTGAAAGGGCTAAAATATAAGCAGACAAAATATTAGGAACAGGGAACAGAGGGGGAATCCTAACAATACTATGCAAATTCAACTTTTCTGAAATTCATAACATATTTTAGTGTCGGTCCCACATCAAAAACAAACCTCTAGTATTATAACCAATCAGATTAATCACTAGAACAGCTCATTTCTATGAAGAGCAAACACACTGACCCGTAAGTGTGAGAGCAGCAGACCGGCGTTGAAGAACAATGCAGAGAAAATGTGTTTTGTATCGATTATAAAGCAACACCGTTTTTAAAGCGCAGCGTATTCTGAATGACAGGGTTGGCAAAGATTGTGGTGAAAGCATGACATGAATTTGTGGACGCCAGAAATACGAGATGATTCAAATACATTTTTTATGATTAATATTGTATTTAGAAAGTTATTAACAGTGCCTTGCTCAAATATTTATTATATATATGGCACATTTAAATTGGTTGCACAGTGAAGCACATAAGCCAACATTAGTTGTATATTCCAATCAACTCCATATGTCAAAGTCTATTTGGATCCGTCTATCTATCCCTGACTGTCTGTATCTACAACACAAACTGCATCTTTCTTGCAGCAAATCTCTTGATCTAGATACATAAATATGGCATCCAGATCCACATATACATGCGGAAAACTTTAGTATTCATCATTCCTCTAATTAAGCGAGTTCGTTAACGCTGTCTCTTGCCCCAGGGAGGTTTATTTTGCTGATGAACACATAAAGAGAATGCAAGGAAAGCCAATTAACCTCATTTATGCTTCCAGACATGGCACACCTGGGTAGACTGTGTTAAAAATACCTCACCACAGAAGCGGCAGCACAATAGGACCACCACATCATCACAAAACAGAGTTAAAAACTGAACTCTGAAAAAATTCTACAATACTGTACTGCGCTGTTTGAAATGGGTGGCCATTTAACACTGAATCCACAATCATCATTTCAAACGAAGCTGCAAAAGTGAGTCACACACTCGCTTGATTGTCACTTTGCAGAATGTGTCAGTTATGAGCATATCTGGCAGTGAGCATTTTGTTATGCTAGTCTTCAAAGCAACACCGGGTATATAACAACTACGTTTAAATTGCAGGTGCATCAGTCACAAAGCTATCAAATGACTTAAAATGTCAAGGAGAACATCCCAGCAATATCTCAGGCATGCACAGACGGCATCGGTGAAATGGAATAGTGAAGGCATGCACTTACTGACAAAGGCATTCTTCAAAGAGTAATTGCCAAATGCCACAAAAGTAGGGCTTAAACAAAACACAGAGAATTCAATCTGCACCTCCGTGACCCGTACACATTTGCAAACCAAGCATCACTTAGTAAAACAAACAGTGTTTACAGAGCAGCAACTGTGAAATTGCTCTATTAAAACACATATTGTGTCTAAATTACCTTTCACCCAGTTAGTCACTGAACGGTAGATCCAGACTGAAAAATCTTGTGGTAAATCTATAATTGAAAAGGGTATTTTATTCCAGCTCTGTTTTAGTTGTATGATTCGCCGGTATTAATGTGGCTAACAATGCTTTTTTATTATTTTTAAGGCCTATTTTAAGGTATTTATGTAAAATACTTGATTTAAATATATTGTAGTTTTTTGTACTTATTCAAAAACAGCCCAGAATGACTCATTTTAGGGTTTGGGCCAAAAAACTAATTTTCTAGAAGCAGTGTGTTTGATTGTTTTTCGAAATGGAAACGGTTGCACATAGAACGGTGAACTAACAGTGTATATTACTTAATGATCAAATGAATAAAGCAATATTTCCTTTTGTCTCCGTCAGTAATTTCAAGGGAAAACATTTTCAACAGGGAAACAGCCAAACAATAAATGTTCTTCAAAATTAAAATATGTTACTTAACATCAAAATAGATGCATAAATGAAATTGCAAACCGTCTAAACAGAGAATGTATTATTGTGCTGCTCTATGATGAGTGTGGAATGATATACACACAATACAAGACTTTGGGAAAAAGCAGAACTTTAAAAATGATTTCTTCAGAAATTACGTGGCACCATTAAATGACACCATTTTCTTGCAGCTATTGTTCTCTAACTCTTTTTAAACAATTCATCATTGTAGATGTTGAGAGACAGTTCCATGAGATAAACTTCTTTTTTACGTGAGTTCCCAGGCATTACAGTTTCTCAGTGGAGAGTAAATACTGATAAACACATTGTACTCCAATAAACATCATTTGATGTCGTAATAAAAGTTCTATAGAGGACGTGACCCCTGTAGATGGGGCAGGCTGATTCAATCTTAATTCCTTTCAATCGCACCAACATTCTCAATTGTTTTATTCTCTCTGGGAGTTCATGAATCTCCCAAAGAGAGTGTGTGTGTGTCCTCCAGGGGCTTTGGTTTCATCCCACTCATCTAAATGCATGCCCCGGGTTAACTGATAACACTGAATTGCACACAAAATATGACACAAAAATAGAATGTAAAGTAATCATTTCAATAAGTCTATAATATAATTAAACAATTAACTCTATACTGTGTCCTATATAACAAAAATTATTCTTCAAATAACACAGCAACTGTATAAAATCCATTTTTACTCCACCCGACTTGGTGAGGATCCAAAGAATGTGATATCACAAACAAGACCAGCACAATGTCCACACTCGGTTACCTGTTTTAAAAATAAAATAAAATAAAATAAAAATGTCTTTACAATTTGCTCTGAAAAATATTTTTAAAACAGTTTTTTGTGTCAATGCTAGATATAATTCTTTTATTACAACCCCAGGTTCGTAAATAACAATTCCACAACAAAAATCACAAAAATGAAGTGTTTAGAAAAATCCCCCCAAAAAGCAAAGACAGGATCGATGTAAAAAATGTATCAAAAAACTCTCCTGAATTTTTTACACTGTTCCAAACACTTTCTGTATCAGAATTTTAAAAAACTTAAGCTTTCTCACAGGTCTTGTACTTCCGCTGGTTCTCTCTTTTTCTCAACACTAGATGGCACTGATTTGAAGTCTGTAAAAGGAAACTAAAAGACAATCGCACATTTTCTCAAAATTTAATTTGAATTACCTTGCAACTTATGTGTTGTATGTCTTTTAATGTTCGTTTAAAACCAAAAGTATCAAAACCAATAATCCTTTAGAAACCTACACATTAAATCTGAAATCAGAACTAAACAATTGCTGGGTTGCAGACTTCTAAGGGTTAAGATAAGTAAAGAAAATATACAGATGTATTTCTACTCTCAAAAACACTTGCTGCAACAAAAATCAACTCCAACGTGTTTCTACATGAACCCAACATCGTATATATTTACGTGTTTATTCTTTTATGAAAGTTCCCCTTTCTTATTTATAAATAAATCTGTGATGGTAAATACACTGTTTTCTCATTACTACACATTCTCACTTTTCTTGAGGTTGACAAGATAATTTTCACCTTAGTTACTACTTAAAGCATTAGCATCTTAATTAGCACAAATTCACACCCGACAGAGTTCAGGGCATCTTCAGCAGTCTTCCAAGAAGAAATGAAGTAGTTGGAAAAACATATGCTGGCCATGCTCCTTTTTAGGACCTTGATGTCTATATTAGCTCTTAATAAATTAAACACTGAGTTACATTAAGAACAGCAAGTATCAAATCTGACAAAAATGCTAAATACTAGCATTGTTAATGGCTCTAAAAATTCCCCAAAATACATGTGTACAGTCTTTCACGCCACAGGACCTGATATTTATTTCACCTCCAAAGATACAGAAAGAAAGGTATAAACTGCTCCAGTTTTTGTGACTTATTAAAATGGCTCATCAACCCACATGCAAAGCACTCCACCCACCAACAGGTGCAAACACGCTGAGAAACTGCACAATCAGCAGTTCTGTTCTGCTTGAATGAAAGACTAAATAGACCTCGGCTTCAGATTTGTGCATTTTTTCTCCTGTTATTGTATTTTCAAACAATTTTACCCAGAACATAAAACTGAAACATGCCCAAGCACACCAGGACAAATGTAAAAGAGCCCTTGTAAAGGGCATGAGCACATTAGGGCATTGAAATGTGTGTACGTTATGTATCCACAAGCAGTAATTTGCCCTTTCTAGGTATAACAACTGCACTTTGATGCTTCTCTGAATAAAAGGGAATCAGAGAGACTCTGAAACATCACAGGGATTTCTAACAAATATAAAAAAGCCATCAACATTCTGAAAAAACGCAGCAATCATAACCGTCACTTTCTATCTTCATCTGTTTTTAGAGCAGTCACCAGTGTAAAAAATATTCAGCTAAAACCACACTCTATGTTTTAATATACAAACTAATAAGAAATAATACAGTATAGAATAGTATCATGAAGAATTTGACTGAGATTCGTGCAAGCAGGGATCCCTAGCAGGTCTCTACAAATGAACAATTGAGTTGCTTGCTGGCTGTTATAAAGCAATGTGGGGTTTTTTTCAATTTTCTTTTTCACTCGTGAACTTTTCCCCCTCATCCTTCCACAATCCCTTTTCCACTCCCCCTTTCAGTCCAACGCCGTTTTGTCCTGACACAACTAATGTAAACTGACTCGTGGGAACCACAACTAATAAATGTTTACATACGTTCAATACACCAATCCAGAGGAGAAAACACCACACCAGGTGTTTTACTCCCCTGGAGAAAGCAAAACTGTCCAACTCAGCCATGCATTTACTCTCCCATGTGATGGCTTTTGAGCGGGACAGGACAAGCTAAAAGAAATAAATAAAAATAAAGCAATGTGGTTAAACCGTGTTTTTGTGCCTCACACACAACTGGCCAATCATTAAGCTCAACAACTGACCAGTCAGAGATCAACAGGATGTTGATAGACAGAGAAAAGTATCGCATTCCCTGCATTCCACCCAAATTGTTATAAAAATAATGCACCTAAAGGGTACAGAATGTGACAGAGTTGAGCTGTTCCACGCCATTACAAACAGCTAGGTGGGAATGTATGCATACGTTATACTATCTGACATTGACTTTTCTGACAATCCCAGCATCTTTTAGTGTTGTTCCCTCATCAAAAACGTGCCTCAAGTATTATTCAGAATCTGTCTTGCATGTTTGTGTAATTCCTTTTTTTTAGCACCACCGATTGTTATAGCACCGCCCACTGATCAATCAGATTGATCGCTAGTACAGCTCATCTCGATGCAGATTGGGTGCACTGCCTGACCCGGAAGTTAGAGCAGCAGACCAGCGCTGAAGAACAATGCAGAAAAGTTTGTTTTTTGGATGTCCAAAGAATCAAGAATCAAGAACCAATCAGTAAAGACAGGCCAGCGTTGGTCAGCAGGGGGCGTGTGAAAGCATGACTATCGGATGAATGGGGGTAAACACAGCGTTTTTCAGAGGCCAAAACCACAAATGATTCTAAAATTTTGTTTACAATTAAAATTGAATTTTAAAAGTTATTAACAGTGCAGTGCACTTTAAAAAAAAGGTTCTTCACTAGTTTTTCACAGGTTTGAAGCTTCTATAAAGCACTTTTCACTTAAAAAAAACGTTTGGGTCTTCACTGGTTCTTGGCAGATTTTAAGGTGCTATATAGCACTTTTTTTACTCTATAGAACCGCTTAAGCTCTTTTTGGTTGTTCACTGGATCGTTGTGTCTTTTGAGGTACTGTAATAGCACTTTGTTAACTGTTATAGCCTTTTTTTAAATTTGTGATTCTAAATTAGTTCTTTGTTGATTTTAAAGTGCTATATACAGATGCTGGCTAAATATCATGCCAGAGATTACGGTACTTATTTAATACATTTGATACTCCCATCAAAGGTGCTTTAGAACTCACCTTTGATGGTTGGTTCTAAATAGCACATTTGAAGATACACGTTAAATGGCACCAAAAGGTTCCTCTACGAGATTTTGGTTCTATGTAGTAGAACCTTTTTTTAAGAGTGGGCTAGTATAAAAAGCTCAAATATTCATTATACATATGGCACCTTTAAAATCTTAACATCAATATGCACTAATACTAGAACAGAAAAAATAAGCTTTAGCAGTACAATACTTATTTTACAAATTTAAAGTCCTGTGGTGTTTTTTCACATCACTGTTATATGTGCCCCACTGAAACCCAGTGTAAGAAGCTCTGTATCCACTGTTTCAGCACCACAGACAGCGACCATTAAGATCAAGCTTCCAAACACACCTGAGTTCAACCTCAGCTCATTAGGCTTCAAACTGAAATTATGTTTATGCATCATCTTAAGTGGAAGGGTCTTCCCGACTATGTGACCCCGCGGTGTACATTACTCTCATAATGACACTCGTTACATTTAATTGTCGTACCGTTAAGTTTAAAAGACTAATTGCATAGAAAGAAAGATATCACTTACTGCGTTGTGCAGGCTTTTTGGGACAGCGGAGACGCTCCTTGAGGGATGCTCGATACAGCCAACGTGAGTGAGCGTGTGCGCGTGCGTACGACAGGTAAATAAATATGTAGCTTTTAATTGCTCGCTCGCCACGCACCTATGATTGCTCTTCCACGGGTAATATTGCGTCTCAGCTCGACGTGCGCGAGATTATTTGCTTCAAGATGTCTGTGGATTAAGTAACAGTCGACTGTCTGTCAAGTGAAACAAATAAAAAGAGTATTTTGTGCTTCGCGGTGATGTATTGCTCGGTTGTAACGGCTGACAACAAACGGGATAAAGCGCTAACACAACAGCGGGCGGTTACGACTTGAGTGACAGCTAAACGTTTACACGCTACTGTTGACTAACGGAAATCCCACGAAAATCCAACGCAAACGTACTTGCCATGATTCCGTCGTCTTAAAGACTCGCACATAGCAAGTGAACAGCAAATATCGATGGGAACTAGGCGGTTCGAGAGAGTGTGCCTGGTGGAAACTTGTCGGTTGTCAATGCACTAGTTGTATGTGATGTAATATTGGCAAAAAAAAGAAAGACAGTAGCTACAAACGGACGACGGACGACGACAGCTTACGGAGCCTCCCTCCCTCTCTCTCTCTCTCTCTCTCTCTCTCTCTCTCTCTCGCGACGTCACTTGGCAGAGCTCCTCTCTCCCTCTCTCTCATCTGCAGTCTGTAGTGTGCAGGCTTCACACTACATGAAGACACTGCCAGTGAATAGAGCTAGAATTAAAGCGCTCATTGGCTGAAGGAAAGACAGATGGCCCGCTCATCTCCCAGATAAATAGTACAGACCTCCTCCCTGTGCAGGGTGGACGATGAGCTAACGGAAGCCCATGGTGTCCAGATCTCCTCTGCTAGTGAAGTGTCACTTTGATGTGTGTAGGTATTCTGTCACTGTATCATGAGTGTTTGAAGAATTGAGCATCTTGATTCTTCCCTGAGGACTGCGTTGGAGAAAAACGGCTACATTTAATCTGTTGGTTATTCGGGTTTGCGAGATTTTCCAGCAGACTTAAGGCCAAAACCACATCGAAATAATCGAGCGATACCAACGGAAAAAAATTGTTTCACGGCAAGGAAGTGACTCTTTGTCACCCGGCTCTGTCATGCTTTAAAAGCATGGGTCTTGACAAGCCACACCTGGCAATGCTCCCCATCAACACTTGCACAAAGTTGGGTATTTTGTAGGACTGTAGTCAGGTGTATGATCAACCAATTAAATGATTCCCCAAAAAAGGTGTTAATAATTACCAGTCACACATAAGTTGAGACTCAGTCGTGAACTGAAACAGAAACAGCTGTGTAGGAGGTGTAAAACTGTGTGAGCAACAGTCAAATTTTGCTACCAAACAGACAAAGATTTCAAAAGCTACTGTTTAAGCTATCATTAAGAAGCATAAAGACACAGGCATTGGTTGAGCACCACAGATGCCATGGTCTCAGCTCAGAACTAGCAGAAACCAGTTCTACTGTACAGGAAAGTCTGGCCAGAAGTGGTCTTTGTGGAAGAATTGTTACCAAAGTCATACTTCTGAAGTAGAAACAAGGCCAAGGTGTAGAAAAAAATAGAAGGTGCCCTGTACCTCGTGTCAACAATAATGAGTGTGAAGCATGGTGGAGGTTACTCGATTTTTTGAGGCTGTATTTCTGCAAATGGACTTGGGAATGGTGTTTTCAATTCTGAGAAATACAGGAAGATACTGATCCATCATGCAGTACCATAAGGGAGTGGCTCCAAAAGCATTCTGCTGCATGACAATAGAACCTTCATCAGCGTTCAACGACCTGATCTCATCACCAAGTTTATCAGGGGTTCCATGAAGATACAGAAGGATGTGGAAAAGATAAATCCACAGAAAATCTGTGGTTAACTCTCCAAGATATTTGGAACGATCTACCAGCTGAGTTCTTCCAAAAACTGACCAAGTGTCCTTTGAAGAATTGCTGCTGTTTTCAAGGCAAATGATGGTCACACCAAATTGCAATCTGCAGTTCATTCACTGCATTGATGAAAATAAATCATTAATTTCATCGATTAATCAATTTTTGGAAGCATTCTTTGCTTCACGTCGAACAGTGCTGTAAATCAAACCAGTGGAGCAGCTATAATGGTGCCTTACAGTTTGGAAGCAATGCGACCATTATGCGGATTTAGCTACAAATCAAAATTAAACTCTTCAGTAATATTTAAACATTGGGTTCTCTTCGCATTTCATTGGGTTCCTATGTGAGCTGAACCCAAATGACCCCAACAAGGATTGATACCTCGGTGTAGAAAATCAATATTACTTGTTTACTATTATTATTCTGGGTGTAAAACCCAGACACCAGGGGTTGGGTGTGAATCTGACTTTTATGTCAGTGTTTGAAGATATTATTTTTAGGTGTTTGAACATCATTTGCAGTACCTCAAGTATCTTTCTAATGAGGTCCACTTCAATAGTATAGGCTCACTAGCAAAGTCTTTGTAAAATCTACTCCAGTCACATACAGTGGGATGGACACAAAACCTAGATTCACTCGTTGTTAAACCACCAATAAGGTTCACTTAAAAGTACACAATTAAAAATATCTCAAATACCTCAAAATGACTAAGTGTTACATTGTGCACTCTAATATACTTTAGACCAAAACGAATGTCCGGAATAACTAAGTGTGCTTTATATTGCATTAGTTCAGCCTCTCCAATCTTAAGTGATGTCATATAATGCGTCATATCAGGTCAAGAGTCAGTCCAGTTAGTCGTTCTGCCAGATCAATTTTAGACAACTAATCACATAGAGCCCAATTGAAACGGCACAACTGCAAATATTGATCAGTCGATGAAACAGTGGACAAACCAGGCATTCGGTGTTTGAATTCAGAGTCGGATTATGTGAAAAGCAGAAATCGAGAAATACCCAAATGACCACAATTCTCAATCCCATGATGCAGTTTGAGAGAACCGTCAGTTGTTGTTGTGAGCAAATCCAGGGATACACACTTCAAAAAGGATCCAAAGGGGAAATGATGTCCCGAACCTGATGATGTCCTGCGAACCCACTGCTCATTCTCTGGCCTCCTGGACAAGCTTTGAGAAAAGCCACAGTCGCTGCTCACTTGCCCCAAGAAGCATCCTCGCTTCCACCACTCCGAGGAATTGCTGCACATGGCCTGTCTAGGGGAAGGAGTTCATGCCTTGCTCATCTCTGAATTTCCCAGAAGTTTTGTTTTCAGTTCCTGTCTCTTCAGAGGGGACTAACTGTTCTCATCAGCCTCTGTTCCTGTCGGCACTGACTCAGAAGGTACTTCTATTTCAGAGTGAAGTCCTGTTTTTGTGTCTCTCGGGATTGCGGAGTGGAATTCATTTTTACCCATCCCCCCCTTTCCCCCATCAGGAAAGAAGGTCCATTAAAGGTCACTACACTGCGATTTTGTATTATTGAAAATGTTGTTGGACTTTTTAAAGTTTGTGGTACATGATATTCCCTGTCTGTGTTGTATTTCTGAGTTCATTTGTGGGCTGTGTTTTAACAACTCACCATATATTGAGAAAGGGTGCGATATACCTTCATCAGCACAAGGGACTTTGGCGTATGTAAATACATATATTTTGAGCACAGTTTAAATGCTCTTATAAGAAGTTTGTGGTTCACTGTAACTACCTTAGTTTAACCCCTCTACACATCGGTACGGATGGAGATTCTCACGAATCTTTGCATGGCTTCTCGGCAAGGTGCTCTTCGTCTACGTCAGTGTTTCTTAAACTTTTTCTGTCATTCCCCACTTTGGAGTTATGGAAGGGTTGTAAGCCCCACCTGTCCCAAATCATCCCCAACAAAATTGTAATAAAGTTTAACTGTTCAAATTTATTGAAATAACATTACATTTTAAAACCATAACTTCATATAACAGCATTAAAATCTTTCACACATGGAACCTAAATAAAACATCTAATAAAAGTACAAATATAGTATCACTTTGCATGAAATAACACTTTGTTCAAACATATATGATAACTATAATAATAATGCATTTATGTTTGCATTTTACCTCTGATAATCTCAATTTAGAAACAAAGAAAATAAAAGTGTTGTGTTTTCTTTATATTTTATATATTATATTACTTTATTTTTTTTAATTTTTTTACTATTTTAGTGGCTGCAATGAGCCTGTTTTGTAGCACACACGTTTTCAAAACGAGGTTGAAGGCTTGATACTGCCACTCTCAAGTCATGCTCAATTCTAAGATGAGATCTGTATTTTGTTTTCAGTGAAGCAACAGCTGAAAATCCGATCTCGCCTTGGTTTTCTCTGCCGGCGCCGAATCTCCAGTTTTCTTTTCGTTCCGCGTAACAAACCTATCCATTTTAATTATACCTGCAACTGTGTACCGCCTCTCCACATTTAATCATTCCGCTTCAATTACTCCGACGTAAAATCACTGTCGTAAAGTACTGTGCTTCCACGTGACATTTTCAATGCCATTCGTTCGCTGATGTTGTTTTAATTTAGGATTACGTTTAAATGTGTCTTTGTTTTGTTTTGGGTGTATGGTAAATAAATGAATTAATAAATTTAATAATACAAATAAAAATAAATAAATGAATAAACAAAAAAGTATTTCACGCCCCTGTATTTCACGCCCCACTTGTCATGTCTCTGTTCCCCACCAGAGGGGCGCGCCCCACACTTTAAGAAACTCTGGTCTACGTCAAGGAAATATTGATGCAAAGACACTCCATGCCTAAAGATGGCGCTTGCGCTACAACAGCTGCTCTATGCGGCAAACAGGAAAACAAGAAAGAAGAAGAGCAGGAAGACGAATTCAAAGTACATGTAGAAAAAATCATGGATGTCGTTTTATACTGATAAACGTCGCTGATCACAGGATTTGTGTGAGCGCCACCCAGCGGCTCTTTTACGCCCTACTTACACCATCAAAAGAACCAGCTTTCATTGTTTGATCTCTTTACGAAAAATGTCATGGCACTCGTTTGGTCTGATGCGTGATGTCATGGATTTAGATCAAACTTTGCAATGAAAATGTGGGTTTACGCCTTTACTCTAAAAACATGTACTGTCCAAGCGCAGTACCCTGCTATAGCAACTCCTTTAAAGCCACCAACTCTAACTCCTCTTCTTGTGTGGTTACCAGTTTCCACTGAGAGTTCCACATAGCCAGTGATGACTGCATCTGTTCACAACCACCACCTCAGCACCAGCTACAGGTCCTTGCTGCCTCTATGCTTCATATGTCTATGCTCCATATACATGTCATACCCTGCCACCCCACTAAAGCATCCGGTGCAACCAGATACTCACTGGGTCCAGCTCTACCAGCATCTAACTAGCTGCCAGCTTTGCGTGCCTCATATGAGGGATTTGTTAGTTGATTTCCTTGCTTTCTGGTGCAAGTTCTACCAAATCTGCTTCTGTTTTCATCTAAAACAACTGGCTTAGTACCTCCTTTGCCACCTTGGAATTAATTCCAAACTAGAGGCCAGTTTTCTACATGAATCTGGTCTATATGTTCTGTGTAGACCCTGGGTAAAGTTCTACCGTAATTCTGGTTAGCCTTTACGGTGGTTTTATTTGCAGGACCTTACTTATTATGTTGATCCCTATGTTCTTCAGAGGAGAGAGGGCTCCTCCTGCTGCCTAAGGTTGGAGGTTAGCCACTTAAATTGACTTTTTGTTGACTATTTTGACCCGGGTTATGATGAACCTGCCTACATTTCTCTTGAAGCCCCTTAAACTCTTCATCTGTGGAACCTTTATTTTGAATTATGACCATGTTTGCCAGAGGAGAATGGGTGAATTAGGATTTTAGTCAGTCTCACAGACAATACAGACTTTTTGCTCCTGTTTGACCCTTGTTTTGTTTCGTATTTGTTATTCGGACGCCATTTGTTACAATGCTTAGTGTTGTTCCTCTGCTGGTTAAGATTTTTACCTTGTTTACATGTGAGTGCATTTGTATTCATGCCTTATTGCTTACTATTGTTTATTCCACAGGTTCTTGGTTTTGTCATCGTTAATTGTCTTTGTTGCTCTATTTTGATGGTTTCTGTCCCTTCGGGTCTGGTTGCTATCCTTCTGCTTTATCTAGTGACCCTACTTTTCCAGTGGTCTGTGTTAAGTGTGGGGTAATGTCATGGTTTCAGGGTTTTCTTTCTTGATTATTTTTTATACTCTCTTTTTGAAACGGACAAAGTTTCAAAAAATTGAATTCCCACATTTCCTTTCTAGAAAAGGCAGTTGCTTCCTGAATTCTTGAGTGAAGCCTGGGAACAGCAGAACTCCCCAGTGCTGCTCTGAATCCTGTCTCTCTGTTCTGGGCAGCTGAAGCCAAGAGAATGAGTCATGCTGTTTGAAAATGATATCTGACTATTCAATGGGAGCAGCATTTATCATGTGAGTGAAGGTGCAAGCAAACATTTAATTATAGACCCAGTCCATTAGGATGTCAACACCTCAGCAGTCTCTTCCCATAACAAGTCAATAATGACCTTTAAAACTTTTTGATTTGCTGGGAAGAAATGCTACGTAATATTCATGCCTGCAACTTCTGGTGGTGCACTGAAGTAATCACACTGTTGGCCATAAGTAAAGCCAAGGCGCTGCCACATCCCATTTCATCACAGCATCTTTCTCAACTCTTCTGAGCATTCGTTCTGTGCTCTCCCATTAGAGCCTAGGGAAATTGGACAGTGTGCAGTGGGCTGCAGTAATTACTCATACAGACGCTGTCACACTCATGACAATAGATTGTCCTTGCTTCGCACAAACAGAGGGTACAGTTGGAGAGGGAGCACTTCATTATTCCCTGCTGTAAATGTTTTACACAGCCACTTTCAAGCAGCTCTCATTAACATAAACAATAGCACACAGTGGAAGCATATCATTTACACGAGTCCATAACTGCTGTAGTTTCACTGTAGGGGATGCGCATTTCCACACTCCAGTAGGCCTATTATCATTCATTTGGAAGAGACAATTGTATCTCTCTGTAAAGTATTGGTTTGCATGGGTGTGAATAATTGGTAGTATTCATTTGAAGCAATCGTTATTAGTTTAGCTTGCTGTTTTTTCCACTGAAGTGCTTCAGACACAGATCATATCTCAAATCGTGCTGCCCGAGGAATGCTATAAACTCTCTGGGTGATTAGATTTATGAGTTCTGTCCTGAGATAACACCTGAGCACCATGTGGTATTCAAAGCGTGCTAACAGAACTGACTAACAGAAAGATAGATTTGTTTGGCTGGGTTGAGTTGGTTGGTTGGTGAGATTGACTAAAAATAATTGAGGGAGTAAAGGATTGAGAGTTGGACAGGCAACAGAGAGATTACTTCCTGGTTGGATGGTTAAATAGCCAGACAGACACTAGAAAAAGATTTGATACCTTGTCTTTAGAGACAGCAGACTGACAGGCAGACAGACAGGGGAATGAGTACTTAGCGGGATCAAACATGGAAAAACAAGACTAAAACATTGTTGTAAGGTGATGGATGTATAAGTATGTGGGTGGGTGGATAGATGGATGGATAAATGGGTAGGTTGGTTGATGGGTGGATAGATGGATGGGTGGGTGGCTGGATAGATAGATGGGTTGGTTGGATGAATGCATGCATTGATGGTTGGGTTGAAAGATGGATGAATGTGTAGGTTGGTTGTTCGGTATATAGATGTTTGGGTGGGTGGTTGGGTAGATAGATGGGTTGGTTGAATGCATGTATTGATGATTGGGTGGAAAGATGGATGACTGGGTTGATAGATATAGGGACAGGTGGGTAGGTGTATCTATAGATGTATGGATGGACAGATGGGTGGATTGGTATGTTGGTGGTTGTGTGGATAGATGGATTGGATGAATGCATGAATGGATGGTTGGGTGGAAAGATGGATTGATGGATGGGTCTGGGTCGAAGGACATGTGTGGGCGTATGGATGGACGAAGAGATGGACAGACAAATGTCTCGCTGGATGGACCGATGGCAGGACTTACCTAAAGAAAGAGACAGAAAAGGACAGCTGTATACAATTGATAAACAAATAAGATGGATGACTGCCTGGATGGACAGAGAGATAGCTCAACAGACAGAAAGAAAGACAAACAGATAAAGACTGGAGAAGTCTTGAGATAGATAGCTGTAGGGATAGACATTTAAATAGACATTTGACTGCCTGGATGGATGTACAACGAGAGACAGATACAGAGCAGTGATTTGCTGTTTTTCATACAGAATAACCAATGAAAGACTGCATGGGTGATCTATGAAATAAGATACATATATTATTATTACTTATATAAAGTTTAGCATTATCATTTTAATTTTGGCAAGCTCAGTTTTTGAATCCAGACTTAGGATGAATATGTCAACCCACAACAACTGTATAAAAATGAGAATACGTACTCCTGTTCTTTCTCTTCCTGGATCAATGCTCTTCATCAGACACGACATCAGTCTTGATCTCACGCTCTCTTTTTCTACTGCTCAGAACAAAGAGCTCTGCTGGTCAATCTATTCCAAGGTTGTTCACAGACGGCCAGATCTGTGGGATCTTTTCCATTAGACGTGACACTAGAGTTCTTTTCCCCTGATGAACCCAGAGTTGCTGTGAGTTGAATTGAGTTCGGTTATTACACTCTTCATTCCTATCAGGGTTTGGTGGTGATTACAAACCCAAATGCACTGTGACCAGTTTTTAATTTCTTTTTTTAAAAAGACAACCACAATAAAATACAAACAACAAGTGATTACTTTATCAAACTATACAGGAAGTATGAAACAAAACCTAAACGAGAAAACAGACAAGATGAAATGATTGTCTTCACTTAATCTTGATCAACAGAAGTAGTTCAAACAGCAAGATGGGACTAAATACAAGGAGAGCATACAGAGACACGAGGAGGAGCAATATGCAGGTTTCCAAGCGTGTGACACTTTATTTAAATAGCAAAATCAACAACAAGGGGTGATAAGCAAACAAAGGTCAATCTAGCCCAACTACCAATCTCAAAAGTGTAAGACCACCCATAAGTCTACCAAAAAATCCATCAACTGCACAAGGTATATTGCGTTTAATAATATTGTTACAAAATAAGAGAATGACATGAATTAAATGTACCAAGCTAGTAATGTTAGCTAAAAGTGCATAATGTACCAGCTAGTAATTTTAGCTAAAAGTTTGAAATGTACCAAATTAGAAATGTTAGCCAACAGTTTATTAGGTACTTGGCTATTAATGATAGCAGACTGTTTAACATGGACTCTGATAGCTATCTTATAATTTGATATGTACAAATAGCTAGTATTAATAGCTAATAATATTAATTTACTATTACAATAGTAAACAACTAGTAGTACAACTAGTATCCAACAAGTAATGTTAGCTAACTGTTTGAAATATACCCTGCTTGTAATGCTAGCTAACAGTTTGAAATGTACCCTGCTAGTAATGCTAGCTGACAGTTTGAAATGTACCCTGCTAGTAATGTTAGCTAGCTGTTTGAAATATACCCTGCTTGTAATGCTAGCTAACAGTTTGAAATGTACCCTGCTAGTAATGCTAGCTGACAGTTTGAAATGTACCCTGCTAGTAATGCTAGCTAACAGTTTGAAATGTACCCTGCTAGTAATGCTAGCTGACAGTTTGAAATGTACCCTGCTAGTAATGCTAGCTAACTGTTTGAAATATACCCTGCTTGTAATGCTAGCCAACAGTTTGAAATGTACCCTGCTAGTAATGCTAGCTGACAGTTTGAAATGTAGCCTGCTAGTAATGTTAGCTAACTGTTTTAAATGTACCCTGCTAGTAATGTTAGCTAACTGTTTTAAATATACCCTGAAGATAATGGTAGCTAACAAATTGAGATGTACCCTACTAGTAATTTTAGCGAACTATTTGAAATATACCCTGCTGGTAATGCTGGCTGACAGTTTGAAATATACCCTGCTAGTAATGCTAGCTAAGAATTTGAGATGTACCCTGCTAGTAATGTTAGCTAACAGTTTGACTTATACCCTGCTATTAATGCTAGCTAACAGTTTGAAATGTATCCTGCTAGTAATGCAAGCCAACAATTTGAGATGTACCCTGCTAGTAATGTTAGCTAACTGTTTGAAATATACCCTGCTAGTAATGCTAGCTAACAGTATGAAATGTACCCTGCTAGTAATGCTAGCCAACAGTTTGAAATGTATCCTGCTAGTAATGTTAGCTAACTGTTTGAAATGTACCCTGCTAGTAATGTTAGCTAACAGTATGAAATGTACCCTGCTAGTAATGCTAGCTGACAGTTTGAAATGTATCCTGCTAGTAATGTTAGCTAACTGTTTGAAATGTACCCTGCTAGTAATGTTAGCTAACAGTATGAAATGTACCCTGCTAGTAATGCTAGCTGACAGTTTGAAATGTATCCTGCTAGTAATGTTAGCTAACTGTTTGAAATATACCCTGCTAGTAATGCTAGCTAACAGTATGAAATGTACCCTGCTAGTAATGCTAGCCAACAGTTTGAAATGTATCCTGCTAGTAATGTTAGCTAACAGTTTGAAATGTACCCTGCTAGTAATGTTAGCAAACAGTTTACAATGTACCTAACAAACAATGATAACCAATAGCTTAAAATGGCAATTTACTGTGTGCAATCTAAGGTACACCTGCGCATAAAAAAATGTTGTCTAATCAGCCGCTTGATATGCTACACCTGTGAGGAGGAATGGATTTTCTTGGCAAAGAACTGCTCACTAACACACATTAAAACAGATTTGTGGACAATAATTGAGAGCAATGTCCTTTTGTGTATCTACAACATGTTTCAGATCTTTGACTGCAGGGCTTGCTAAATTAGAGCAGAACTAATTAGAGCAAAAAAAATGTTGCATTCATATTTTTGCTCAGCGTGTTAAGGAAAGCATGCCAATAATATTGTCCATTCCCTTTTTTAGTTATGTGTGAATATTTGTCTGTTTTTTTTGTATTGTACTAAAGTAAAAATACACTAAATACATGGATACCGAAACATTCTTGAAAGAAATACATTTTTCTAGCCCTTTTTAACAAAATGTCAAGAATTTTCTTCTTGAAGAGTGTCTGTAAATGAGTTCCATAGAAATAATTTTAATTTTCAAATGTGGCTTTTTGTGACGTTAAAATGCACTTAAATGTAACTGTAATAAGGAAATCCCATTATTCTATGGAAAATTTAAAGCACGGCAAAACATTTGATCATGATTAAAGCTTTGCAGAATTCAATATGTAGTAGACATAACCTATACCCAAAGTGAAAACAATGATTCAATGTCTTCTGTGTTTCCTCTCAGGAATCCCCAGCGGTGCAGTCAGTGAGTCACAAAGTCCAGAGGTGGAAAATCCAACATAATGAAAACCAGAAAGAAAAAAATCCTCTGTGAGAGAAGCTCTGGATACAAATGCTATCGGTGACACCTCATCTCTCAGTTCAAACGCGACTCTCACCATTTCGTCTTTTTCTTTCACAAACCCCCACATGTATTCTCACCTTGACTCTCTGCAGTCGCGCAGAAATTAGTTTCTCACCTGAACTGACCTCGTCCTCCCTTTCAACATCCCAATTATCGCTTTTGCATCACTTTCATTCTATTCTATAGTTCTCCCAAGCATCTATAAGCTCTCCCCTCGATATTTATATAATTGTTAAATAATTAAAGTTCAAAGATATAGGATAATCATCTCCTCTCGTCTCTTTTCATTACAGAAGTCCTATTCTCTGGCTCATCTGATTGATTTTTGCGCAGCTGGAGTGCTCTACTGCTCTAGGCTCAACATTTAGCTTTAAATAACCAAGCAAACCTGGAAGCACGTCATCTGTCTTGATTACAATCACCAAGCTATTGAGGCACTTTGCATGTAAATGGAAACCAGTGCTGTTTGTTAAGCAATGTGAAACTATTAATGCTCCTTCAATGGTCTTGCAATTTCAGTAAACCCTTGGGGTGACTGAAGAAAATCATAGCAACACCCCGGCAACGGCCTAGGAAACCCCTTGGTGATAATTGAGTACAAGTCTCATTTTCAGCAGAAATGTGAAAGAGCAGTCCATTGCATACAGAAATAATGCATGCAATTTAATTTTGTCATAACTTTGAAGCAGCGTATTTTCACAGCTAAATGGTTAGGGAATTAGGAGCCCAATATTGGTAGAGCATTGCGCTAACGACGCAAAGGTCATAGGGTCAAATCCCAGGGAAAGCAAGAACTGACAAAAAATGCTTTGGATAAGCGTCTTCCAAATGCATGAATGTAAACGTAAATTTATTTGGAGGTTCATGTGCTTTCAAATGTAAGTAAAAGATTTCAAGCACCAACAGAAGTCATCAGTTGGGGAAATGAGAACATATCTCTTACCCCCTCAGAGGCACACTACTGAAGCAAATGGCTACCCACCTCTGCCTTAAAGTCTGCTGCCAACACTGGAGGCCTGTTGTGGTCTAAAGTGGGTCACACAGAAACCGACAAGCATAACAATCCTACTAACAAACACAACTGCAAAAATGCCTGATGACATTTTGAGATTGATGTATTTAAGCATCTGTTTGTTAGTTTACAGCTCAGAAAACTGAGACAACAATGCTTTATTATGAAAAGGGTCTTTGCACCAATCTAAAAAGAATCGAAGTCAATGTTCCATATGGCGAACGAAGCACATATAAAACGAAGCACATATTTATGGAGTCTGCTTTGTGAAAGTATGGACCCCTCTCAGGAGCTCAGTGAATTCCAACGTGGTACTGTGAGTTACCAAGACAGAGCAGCTAAACGCAATGCAGTGTCAGATGTGGAGTAAAGCAACCCCCCACTTGACCCTAGAGCAGTAAAGACACGTTCTCTGCAGCAAATGATTCAAGCTTTTTGCTATTTGATGTATGAGTTTTTATTTGGGAGTTTCTAGAAGAGCATCAATTGTCTGCATCATGGTGTGGAGTAGTTTTTCTGGGTTTGGTGCCTTTTTACTGTTTGGGGATAGCCCTTCCTGTAGCAACATGATTGCTTTCCAGTGCACAAAGCAAGGTCCACAAGGATGTGAATAAACAACTTTGGCTCGGAGCACATTTCACTGTTCTGAGTCCTGACCTCAACCAGAATGATTTTTTGGGGATGAATTGGGATTTCTCGATCAACCTCAGCATCTGACCTCATCGATATGCTTCTTGAAAAATGGTTAAAAATTCCCATAAAAGCTCTCCTGAACTTATTGGGCAGCCTTGGACCATTGATGTAGTAAACGGCAAGTCATGTGACTTTTAGGCAAGTGTGAAAAAATGCTATAAACAACAATCCTTTAAAAAATGAAAGTGTCCTGTTCCGCGGTCTAGTGCCTATGCACAACTGCGCAGGGTGACGCAAATTTGAATCCAGAGCTCTCTCAACCTAACTTCCTGTCTCCCTTCACTGTCCTAATAAAGACTACGGCTCCCAGCCCTTCTCCGGCAGTTAAAAGACTGATCCAAGCTCCCCCACAGTTGTCAGACCTACGGTTCACACCCCATGACTCTCTGTGATTGGTATCGGCTACCTTGGATCTCCCATGCTCTCTTGTTGGGTTACTTCATCAACTGCTTCTCATAATCTCCACTGGTCTTACAATGCTGAGTCCTGGTCCCATTAAGGAACGTGTATTTCACAACCATTGACTAGCCTAAGCTTTTCCTGTCTATTGATTTTTTCACTTCTCAGATTGGTAGCGGGAACATTTACTCATAAAATGAAACTGTAATACTGTGAAGTTTGAGTCACAATTTATCATTAAATACAAACAACACCTTTAATTATGCACTAAATGGTAACATAGGAGCCGTTCTAAACATCTGTAGCCATCTGTAGGGAAACAATGACACGATGTTGAACTTGCTGAGCTTGGCTTTGCTTGTGGCCTTCCATTTAAATCTTTTGAAGCTTCAGCTCTCTACTTTGAGATTGGGATCCTTGGTCTAAAGGCAGATGAGCTGATGCACGGCATTTAGAGAATGGTGAGTGGATGCAATGTTTCTTAATAAAAACAAAGGTTGCAGGTACAAATTCTCAGCACTAGCAGGAACTGTCAGTGGGGGATAGAATGAAACGTGCTCTCCATCACCATCAGAGCCAATGCCTGAGGTGCCTTTGGGCAAAAGTAAGCTGGAATAGCTCAACTTGAAGAAAAGTGTTACCTGAAAATTTCATGAAGTAGTGTATCCAGCGGCATCTGCCACCAAGACATTAGGTCCATCAGAGAGCTGGCTCCCACTGGCTACTTTAGTCCATTTTTCTCTTCATTTCAGTTTTTGTTCCTTCCCAATTCTCTTTGGGTAAAACAAGAATTTCGTCTAGTGGCATGTAAACCCCAAAACCACAGTTTGCACAGGTAAAGCTGATTTTGTGGACAGAACAATAGGAATAAATGCATTTATAATGGTCAGAATGGTCTTTCATGAGTCAGGATTTTTGCCCAGAATGAGATTTAGATTTGTATCCCATGACCCTAACTAGGTTAAGGTCGGTGACCCTAATAAGAAATAAACAGATGTGTGTCAGAATCACAGGCATTAGAGTTTTTTTTTATGTTGCTAGTTTATCAGCTGAAATAACAAATGACATTACATTTTATTGAATTCACTTCTAAAAAAAAAAAAACAATGGTTAATCTGTTTTCTGAATTAGTTTGTACCCAATCACAGACTGACGACCAGGAGAACCACCTAGAAGTGCCACAGTGATCTTAGAAATTTCCTAATGGTTGCATCCTATTGTAGACATTCTCAGCATGAAAATGAGTAAAATTTGTTAAATTAACTTAAAATGAATATCAACGACCTTTATTTCAAGTTGGTGGTTTTATCCAAGTCCGTTTTTGTGACTTGAAATATGGGGTACCACTAGGGTCAGTCTTAGGCCCTATTTAATTTTCTATTTATATTCTGTTTATTTTTTATTTTATAAACACCGGTTTTAAAACCCTGCTTCCGGCCAGGGTGAGCAGCACAAAAGCGGTGTTTACCCTGCACTGCGCTGCGCTGCTAAGTTTGTTTAGTGTGAAATGGAGCGGTGTATACATGTTGCTGCTAAATGCTTAGCAACAGACAGCCAATCAAAAATCAGTGACGACTACGTCACAAATAGGGTTTTGCCATTCGAAAATGCCAAATCCAGACACTGTGAGGGAACATGCCATTTACAATGAAATGCCACCAGTGATGACCCATAATATCAGAGAGGATGCGACTGTAAACGATGATGTTACTGTACAACGGAGCACTAGTTTCTCGAAATGTAAGAGTAATTCCAATGTTAATGTAATCCGCTGACAACTGGAAGTGGAGTGTTGCTTGCACAAACATGCAAAGAAGAACTTTTACACAGTGTGAAACATCTGTTAACGAATAACCGGGATTAACTGTTAACTTCAGGTTTAATGTGAGCATTAATTACATATAACCCAGGATACCATTTATCCGGGGTTTAGGATCACCCAGGGTTAACAATTTCAAGGGTGAAAAGCCACATGGTGTAAACTTTGAAAGCAGATGTTATTTCTATCAACATTAGACTGCACCACCAATATAAACATTTGGATGAGACATAAATTCCTCATGCTCAACCCAGAAAGAAATGTAATTCTGATTGAAAAAAAAAGAAAAGACATAAAATAATGACCTGAGCCAAAACATTTTGATTAGCCTGAGCCCACCAAAGATAATTACTACACACAAGCCTTTGTATCACCTCCTCAGCATACATCTCTTAACAAGTTCTTTAGCTTTACCCTACACCTTAAACCTTCAGTAAAACACTACATTAGAATGCAAAATGAAAGCCAAAAGTGACAATGAAGGGACTAAATGGTTTGACTTGTTTAATGGAAGCAAATTCCGGCATTCCATATTCTGACTCTCAGCAGAAAGTCCAGAGACTCGAAACCCACCCTCACTGGAGATAACGTTTCCTTGATGTTTTAATGTTTCCCTATTGGCTACGAAATGGATTTTAGACAGAATCTTAAATTTGTAATCCTGTAGTTCATAAAGTCAAGCATGTGTAGCAGATCTTCCTACTCTTGAGGATGATGTTGCGTAGACATGGGATATAAAATATTAAAGCCATCGATCAATATCTTGGATTCAGCTTAGATGCCTCCTAGACCCAGCAACACTTACTTAAGCTTCCCTCGAAAAGCACCTGGGCTGACTTTCCTTTTTTCATAAAATGTTTGCTGGCAAAAATGCTTACCGCTGTTGACTTGTCTGTGGAAACCAAAGAGGGCAGCGATGACGCCCAAGCCATGTCTAGTTCAGAGAGGCATGAGTAACCTGGGGGTAGATAAACATCACACTACACACAGAGATCGCGTCCTAGCCATGGACTAGTTTTAGCATGCCTACGTTTTTCAACCCTGTATCTTTATTTTCCAGTTAATCTCAGATGTATCGTTAGTGTGTGCCCACGGATTTATCAAGACATGCAGCATAGCAAGCCAACAATTTAGCAATTATGAACTTTTAAAATGGTAAAACATAAATTGTACATTTTATGAATAAAAAAAAAACTGGCAGCTGTGGTTGTCAGAACTTTACAGACATTTTTTTATATTATATTAATACAAATATTAGAGTGTTATTCATTGTGTTTTCATTTCTTTTTAAGACAAAAATCCACTGTTTCATTGAGAATTTTTGTGTCGTTATTAAAGGGAGCTACACTAATCTAAAAAGCCCAATATGGCACAATTACCATCACTCTTTTTGATTTAAACAAATCAGGATTACTTTCAGTGTTTTATTTTATGCCTGTTCTTGAGAGCACAAAACTTTGTGTCATATGAAAGTCTTTGAAATTGGTCATACCAGTTCCTATGCTTCTGTGGTTGTATAAGTGAACCATGGAAACCAGATTACTGAACTGGTTGCCGTGTTAATTATCACTAGATGAACTGGTCCAAGGCCATTTAATTTAAGTGATAATTAAGTTTAAAGAGTACATTTTTATCCACACTAATTCACCATAAAGTCAACAAAATGGGTATTGGTAACCCAGGCATATTTGCGAATAAAGCACAGTTTCCAACAAGTCCAGGAAAAGAAAATCTGGTACTTCCTGGTAAACTGGCACCAAATATTAAAAAACGAAAAATGGAAGTTGCTGTGTTAGGATGTCTTTTTTTTGTATTTAAAAAACATACTTGCATCTTAGATTATTTAAAATGTGCATTAAAAAAAGTGCTGTGATGGACTGGCGACCTGTCCAGGGTGTACAGGCACACCTCGTGACCCCAAAAGGGAATAAGCGGGTTGGAAAATGAATATATGAATGTTTTTCAAAGTATTTCAAACAACTGGAAATGCTTGAGAGATTCCAAGCCGATAATGTCATTTAAACCTGATGATTGTCTAATGATTTACTCCAGTTAATTACTTCAGCTGTAATTTCATTAAATAGTACATTTTAATTGTACTTACTTCCTGTTAATTCATTATTATTAACATCATTCTCCAAAAACAACCAAACATGTATCCTTTGTTAAAACAATACTGCACTCCTCAAAGTTTCTAGTAGCAGAAGACCTTAGGCATTGAAGTTAACCAGCCAATAAACATATTTCCAGATGCTAGTACTACCAACAATAAATGAATAAAATCAGAGCGAGAGAAATTTTGTTAAATTCAAGTTTTAATATCGTCTTGAGCTGTGCAATAGTTGAACATTTACAGGTCACATGGGGAATATTTCTATACTGAATTTATCAGCTTCTATATACACAAAATTCAAATGACAGCAGCAAACTGAAGAAACCCTACAGAGACTGTTTACTGTGTGCAATAGCTACATGCTACGACAGAAAACTACAAAATAAAAACAAATAAATTAAAAAAATGAAAAGGACAGCAGGGTATCAATACTGTACTGTGCAAAGCTTGGTTTGTTCAAACAGCTAATATATTGTTTTAAAGTGTATATCTGACAGTTATCGAGTCATCATTCACTGATTTACTCATATTGGTGCATCCAGCAGGACAGACATGCTTGTAAACTTCAGTACCGTAAAACAGGCCAAAAAACAAATGACAAATGAGCACTTGTTCATTTTAAACGTCTGCCCACAGAGAAAATGATCAGTCCGTAAATTTAATCGCAGATTTGTTTCAAAGGAATGGTTTATGTTTTGACATAGCACTAGATACACTAGAACATAGTACATTAGTGGAGAGATCTGACAGAAATCAGATATTTCCTGCAGTTGGCACCATTTTTCCTCACATCTAAGACAGAATTTTTTCCCACTACACTTTCCACATCCTCCAAAAAACATTAAGGCATAGTTGGCCCGTCATCTATAAAGAAGGTCCCCTGAAACCTGATGTTTCCGCCTCCATGTTTGACCTGGGGTAGGTGGTTCATTGACAGAATTCCCCCTCACCAAAACAGCCAGAGTTGAGCCGATATGTAAAAAGTGTTTTTCGTCTCATATGACGAAATACTTTCACACAGTTCTTCTCTAAGTCATTAAGATGTTCATTGGCAATCTTCAATAGTTTGTACATGTGCTTTTTTTTCGGCAGGATTTCAGCCCCTCACGGCTGTCCAATTGTTTTCTTGAAGACTCATGACCCCGCTGCCTCGAGTTTACTGGACACTGGCTGGTGATGGACACTAAATATCTGTGAAATAGACAAATATTGGCATAACTTTTCTCTCATTTGGCATTCCCACATCTCTTCAAGATGGGCTTGGACAAGGCTGCAGTGGAGTAAAAATAACTCTCCAGTGAGAACAAGATAATGAGAAGCTCTCCATTCTCAAGGACAATGGCCTCTGCATGCTTCTACCCAACGGTGTAGATGAGCCGGTCAGACTAGCGCTGGAAAAAAAGGGCAACTTGTTGTTTATATGCGGAATTATGCACATCCCTTCACCCCACACTTCTCCAACGATTCTATGTGCTTGTAGCTAAGGCTTTTTTACCCCCTGATCTTACACTGTTGGACAATGTGGGAAGGGCAGATTTGAGCCAACTTTTCCATAGTGTTCATATTTTTCAGTTTCCAAAATGCCACCTTGTCTGTGTTTCAGAGAGGTCTAATTTCTCTGCATGTGTATGCAACAAATAAAGGCTTAATTGATTGATTTGATGGTTCCGGTCGATTCTTATGATCACTGAGAGTAACTTGTGTTTCTTGCGTAAATCCATGTATACATTGCGGTCACTTTCTTATGGTCTTGTAACCAAATCCTGCCTTGTATAGGTCTTGTTTACTTGTACCTGATAAGCTTTGGAAGCTCTATGGTCATGATCATGTTCGTAATTGTTGAATCTGATTGATAACTTCTATGTAGTGGTGTATTTTAAACGGAGAACCATTGTTGAGGGGTCTTCTTATCTCAGGTAGTTACCTTTAAAAAGACCTAGTTAGCATTAAAGCGCAACAACTCATAAGTATAAACCAGCCAAAACTATTTCAAACCTGAAATTCAATTTATGGACTGATCATTTATTTGTATGTGGTCAAACGCTCAGACAAAGCTGGTTGTCTCACATTTCTTTTCCCCATTCCTTTGTATTAAATCATAAATAACACAAATAAATGCCTACATTATACAAAACTAAATCAAAGAGGGTCAAAAAGCATTGGTAAAAATCTCAAATACAAAATGTTATACAACATAACATTTACTGAGGAAATGTCTTTGTCTCAGCTGTCAGTCACTTAAATAATGAAAAGTCAGTAACCACTATTCACTGAAAATAAAACAGCAACATTCAAACTAAGAACCGTATATATTTTCTGTGGTATCAAAAAGAGATCTTTGATCAATTCTACTCCTCCTCCCTTTCACTATGTGAAACATCTATTTAGTCTGTACACACACAGTCCAAAAAAAGACGAGATTGGAGCGTTAGAACTACAAATCCCTTGGGGCTGACTAAAATAACACCCATCCCCCAACACTATTGTTATTCATTAATTAGCAAAGAACATCTGAACCCTTTCTGCTCTGATGCAGTGATACATCAATGCGACGTCAGCTATGCTAAATGTATTAATCGTCTTGATTACTCTCTTTTTCTACCCCTGAAGTAATATCAATTATTGTAAATCCTGTGCTTAGTTCATGTCACGTCATAATTAGCATCATTTCAATGTCACAATGGGGTGTCCTCTCCGAAAGGGATTGAAATTGGGCGTTTCTATGGCAACGCTATTAAAGGCTAAATTGATCCACAGTGGTCGTGTGGTACAAGTCACAGCTCTATCAAACTCCCGTCCAGTTCAGAAATTATAATCATGGATTAGCCAAGTGGGAATCTGATAATTATTAAAAACAAACAGTGAATGCTAATCATTTCTAAGCAGGCCCTTATCTCATCTGAAACGTGTCAAGGAAGGTTTGTGTGCCTTGAAACACTGAGGAATATGGGTTTACCTCAAATAGGAACACTGGGAAAAGTTTGGATTTTTATTTGCGTTTTATAGGACAGTCTAGATCTTTAGTAAACCAAAATATGACTGGATATTTGTACAATTTACTGTTAAATTATATCACATGACTATTTGTTTTGACTAGAAAACGTGGTGAATGCATTCAAAAATGATTAATATGCAAACATTCAATATTTTGTCACTCATTTCAGAGAAGAAAACCCATGTTTAATAGAGAATGAATAGCAGCAAAAGTGACAACTGCACAAAGTTAAATTCAGGAATTTGTGAGAGCTTCACAAGGAGTATGCAGAGGCTGGATTCAGAGCGTTAATGGTATAAATATATGATTAGATGATGTATGAGTTTATGGCCACGTTCACACTGCAGGTCTTAATGCTTAACTCAGAATGAAATCATTCCTAATAATATGAAAATCTAGCCTGAATATGAAGTATGCAGCTCCATGCAATATCATGATGCAATGCGTTCTTGACGGATGTAAATATTGCAAGTTTATTACTATTAAATAATATTAAGGTAGAAGACTCGCATGAAAGAGACCAAGACAAATGTAATATTTTTGGAATAATGGCCGAAGCGTCACGGCTCCATTTTACTTGGACAATAACACCACAATCTTCATTTCTGTTTCAAAATCACTGGGAAACAGTCTTCTCCAGCAACTTTTGATGATCAGAAAGTGTGTCCGAATAGAGATTGATGATGCAAAAGTTGATGCATCTGTCTCGACAGAGGTCGCTGTGTGAAAAAATCAGAAACGCATCCGATCTAGTACCACATATGAAAATTATTTGAAAAAATTATCACATTGATCTGCAGTCTGAACGTAGCCTAAAGGCCTTTACACACCTATGCATCTGCTGCATCCTCTACTCTACTGCCTGAATGAATTCTCTTGCAGTTTAAAATGAATGCACAGTCCCTCTCCTGCACACTAAATGGCGCTTTGGTGAACAGCAACTTCTCTTCTCTTCTCTTCTCTTCTCTTCTCTTCTCTTCTCTTCTCTTCTCTTCTCTTCTCTTCTCTTCTCTTCTCTTCTCTTCTCTTCTCTTCTCTTCTCTTCTCTTCTCTTGGATCTGGGCGTACAGCTCCTTGTTTCATTAGCCAAGAGCCTTTTCGGAAATGTATGATCTTTTGTCATTTTTATCTCCATGATCTGAACCATCTTGAAATATTTCACTCGCGTGTAATGATTTCCGAAAGTATATTACGTATGAAATATGTGGTTTTCTTTTCAAAACAGTGACAATCTATTCGGATGATTTTTAACATTTTAATTCATTTGAAAATAACATTTATTATTTTATCACATAATCATTCTAATTGTTATTAAAGAGTGATCGATTTAACCATATAAATATTTTAATTATAAATTTGACATCTGTGACGAACTTCAAATTCTGTTGACAGAAATGTTATGCCTTTTCCACCACAGATTACAAGTACACTGATAACTATAGTTCTTATATTTAATAAAAGACTTCTATTAAGCCACACACCATTACTTTTTTCCCACTTGATTACATTGTACATTTGTGTGGATGCAAATAAAGCTATTGTATTGTTATTTTTATGCACAGTGTAAATTAATTTCTTAAACATTTCTTGTTTTTAAATAGTTCTCTCCCTGAAAGAACGGAGCTTCCATAGGTACTCTTTGTTTTCCCTTTAAAACGTAAACGCCTCTTGTTTCACTGCATCAATCAGTAAAACCTCTGAACAAATGGCTCCACCCACAAACCTACACCATTAGTAATCAGCAAAAAGATGGGAGTATTGTATTCTCTGTTACTTTTGGTGTCACTACAGCAACTGCAATAACACTCTTCATCTTTATGTAAATGTCTGATTCATTTATAGTCAGCAGCAATTCCCACCTGAAAGCCGGCAGGCAAGCTTTCCCTCAAGGACTGGGCTGGAGTGTTTCACCATCACCTCACAAACTAACACTTCTGTGGTGCTGCTTGACAAAACTCTCTCGCTCTTTTTTTCTCTGCTGTCTGTCAATACCTGAGGCAGATTTCTCTGCCTCCTGCTTCAAGAGGTTTGCCACCCCTCTTGCCATTATTCTCTGCTCAACCCGAAGCCCTCTTTCACTCTCTGCCTCCTTTTCCTCACCAATTATACTCCCAACATCACTCAGGTTGCCCAGATGCTCTACAGAATCAAACTTCTCTAGATCGGATGCGATGGTTTGCAGGCTGATGATGGACATAGAGTCTGACCCCGCCCTCTCTGCTCTCTCTTTCTGGCCCCACCCTGCTTCCCTGTGTTTCTCCACCCACTGCCTCGTTTTCTCTTGATCCGCCCAGTCATTATCCATTAACGGATTGGCCACCACCCCTGCATATGCCCCTGCCTGGATTATACCCTCTGACTCCGCCCCGACTGGAGAGCTCCGCCCACCACAGGCTCTGTTGCTCTCTCTGGCAGCACGAAGGCGCCCTCTCTGTGCATGAATCTGCTCACTGATTTGCTCGAGGTTACGGAGAGCGACAGAATATCGGGTCTTCACCTTCGCCACCCGCTCCTCCAACTGGACAACTTTGGACTTGTGCTCCTATGAATAAGATTCATGAAAAGGAAACAAATATATATTTTAATGTTACAAATTAATAAGTTAAAAAGTTTGTAAAATACAGAAGAAAAATTATTAGTACCGGTAATTGTTATTTCAGTTCATGTGTGTTTATTCCATTCATGTCTTGCCTGCCTTTCATCCAGTATGTAATTTGCTAGGACATCTCTAATTTTCCAACAAATGCATCTACGTTTTAACAATTTTATTAACTTAGACAATTTTATTAACTTACAATTACAACTATATATCAAATATTCTATAATGTCAAATGTATTTGCAAGCAGGTGAAAATCTTAAGGGACAACCTATTCCTAATCCATTGGGTTTTTATATGCCTTTGGCAGCTATAACAGCTTCTGGTGCTGCATTATGGGTGTTTTTTTTTACTTTTTCTTCTATAATGTCTTCTACTAGTCACTCTGAAGCACATTTGTGAGGTCAAACGTTAATGTTGGACTGGGTTGACTAGCCTTGTCTTGGTATAATCGTGTTTTCCAAGCCTCTTTCACAGGAACTCAGAGGCTCGGCCTAGGTCTTGAAAAACAACCCTGCAGCATAACCACACCAAACGAGCGGGAACCAAAGAGAGAGAACCAGCACCGGCGGTACTCTGTGGGGTTGGTCCTGTTAGTCCTCAGCTGCCCCCGAAGAGTCAGTACTCCAGCACATTGGGTATTTACACCACTGGCCAGAGAGACTCTGTGTTGGGGGAGTTTCCATCAAGACTCCAGTGATTCGCCCTCTGGACTCTTCTTTGAAAGATTGGACTTGAACTAGGTCAACTATTCCTCTATGTGTTAATACTTTTGGCAAAATAATGTATATGGTAATCAAAACCAGTTAGAAATTGACAATTCCAAAACAAAATCATACCTTTGATACGTACCCTATCAAAACAATTACATCAAACTTCGTATATCAGGGATGGCACAATTGCAAAGCCTAACCAACTAACAGGTGCAAAGATAAACCAATTAAAGTTGACCATTTCACAGCTCTCTTACCTTCCTAGATTTTATGTTCATTGATTTTCTTTGTACTGATTTTAACATTACCGGTATATGTGTGCATGCCACTGGTACTTTGATTACCAATTCCAGATATGTTGGGATTGTTGTCAAAACCAATACAAGACTGAGCTAATGTCGAATTTGTGGATTGTGTAGTCAGCAAAAAATACTCCATTAGTCCTAAGCTAAACCCTTTGGTCCACAAGGGTTTACTCTGGAAATTTCTTGTCACTGGTAAGCCCACATCATACTACCTTGAACCATTAAAGAAACATCTCTTTTGTATTTTAAGGCTAATTTACATCATCCTCTTTTAAATGTCCTCGTTTCTCATATAGTTAACTTTTTATAGAATATTTTACTCAAAAAGGCAATATTTAATATTTAAGGTGGGTGGGCTTTAGCATTTGGTCATTTCAAAGGAAATAGGTGCTCCCAGTTTTAAAATTTGGATTTCTAACTAATGATCCAATACCTTTGGGATGCTATAATTTGACTACTGCAAAAAAATCGTTCAAAAGAATTAAAACATTTCATATTCTACTTTAAAAGTTTTCTAGTAACTATACATTTTAACAAAAGACTGAATTGTCAGAAGAACCTATTTTACTTTATAATGCGGTGTATTTAAAAAACAGAAGGCACACTGTAGGAGAAAATAGCAGGACAGACCCCTTTCTTTTAAAACTTTATTAAATGCACTAAAATGAAATGAATAATTCATACCTGATAGTGAGAGCAATATTAATTTCCACACAGCCCTGGTTTGCTTTTCATATTGTTAGTTAAATCGATCCAGCAAGCAGACCTTAAATCCCAGAGCGCTGTCTCTGAAGCTCACCTCTAAGATGTGGTTGAACTGGGCCTTGAGCTCAAAGTAAGGCTTGGACTTGATAATAACCCTCTTCAGAGCTTTCTGCAAAGTTTGGACACGGGCTTCTGCTTCCTGACAGAGCTGAGTGACACGCTGGTGCTCCCGCTCGCTCCTCAAACGCTCTTCCTCTGCCTCGTTAACCTGAATACAACAACAATTCTTTTGTTTCCTCAAATGTAATACAGTAAATTTAACATCATTCACTTTTGTCTATTTATCTGCACATCGTGGAGTCATTAAAACTATTTAACAACTAGTATGTAAAAATATAACATCATTCAAATGTTACATTTTAATAACAAACTTTAAAGTTTCTTCATTTTGTGCTGTTTTTCATGAAGTAAATGGTGTTTTGCAACCCAACTCTCAAATTTAACAGGCTTTAGTAAATGATGATATAAATATGTTGGCTTGTAAAAAGCCACCGAACTTTGCCAAGACAACGAAACTGGATTGACCCGGTTTCTCTTCAGACTGGTTAAAGGTTAACTTGTAACCTCATATAAACATCAAACTGACCACATTTTTAGAGGTTACCAGTCTGTGCAAGGACATACCAATAATTATGTAAAAGTGTTAGAATCCATAGCAACCAAAATTTCTATCTTGGTTCATTTAACTCAATGTGACATTTAGATTATTTAAAAAAAAGTTTTAGACAGCTCTTTTTTCCTGACATCAAAGCTTGTGTGTAAACTTTAGCCATTTAGTATTAATACTAGGGGTGTAACGGTTCACGGTATGTATTGAACCGTTTCGGTACGGCCTGTTCGGTTCTGTACACTTGCGTACCGTTTCGGTATTCGATATTTTTATTAAATAATAGAAATGTATTATTAGCGCGATATTACGCGCAGCAGAACAATGTTCCATTGGCGAGTTTCCGCACGGACCCTATTGAGTGACGCACAGTAGTGCTGCACGCCGGGTAGCTACAGCGAAAGAGAAGCCAGAGCTTGAAGACCCTCCCACCTCACTACGGTCTCCTGTTTGGGAACACTTTGGCTTCTCTGTTAAAATACATAACGGGGATAGACGAGTGGATAAATTTAAAGTTGTATGCCGACATTGTTCCACGGAGATCGGGCAGGCAACACATCTAACATTTTCTACTGCTGGAGATATTGTCACTGCAACCAGATCTATGCTCTCTTCAGAAAATGTGGATAGGTTAATCTATCCTAACTATCCTAACTAGTTGCAGTATTTCATTTTTTATTTAAAAAAATGTGTTTTTCTTTATAAAGAGTGCAATTTATTTAAAATATCACCCAAATGTGTCACTTTTATTTATTTTATGCAAGAATTCTATTGTGTATTGGCAGCTTTTCAAAATAAAGATTTTTTAAGTTCTTATTGTTTTGTACCGAACCGAATTAACCGAACCGAACTCTCCAAGACACTGTAGCGGACCGAATACGATTTTAGCGTACCGTTACACCCCTAATTAATACTATACCTGTTTATCAGGTTTAGTCAAACGAGTTCGGTAAAACCTTGAACCACAGCTAACAGAGTTTAAATCATGGCCCTTCTCTCACTCTGTTCCATTGTAACTGCTTTTATCCTTATTTACAACCGACTTTATAATTGAATGATTCATCAAAGTTAGAGCATTGTTGCATCATTTGCATGTTGCTCTATTACTAGTAATGAGTTTTTGTACACAATTACCAACGACTGATTTTGATGATTAATTCATGAGCCTCTGAATCATAAAGCAAATCTTATAACGGAGTTTTACTTTCATTTCTGATCACTCCCCTACTTTTCACAACTGTTAAATGATTTAACTTTAAATTGCAAAGCATAATTTCATTAGAATCCCCCCTTTCCTTGATTCCATACTTTCCTAATGACTGCTTAATAGCTTATTATTTTGCTCAATTGCTTTTGCGTTTGTTCTTTATTATGTTACTGACTGTTCGCCCGTGTGATAAAATGAAAACCTTAGGCAATGTTCAAAAATCATCGCTACAGAGTGCTGACTTCAAACGTGTGCTTTTCTACTTTTCTTAAATCCGTTTTTAACAACAGCGAGATGCTGAATTCATTAACTGCCTGTGCACAATCTAAAAAAAAATTAAGATGTGCAACCTTGATCTTTAAGCCGAGGTATGCATTCATCAGTCTTATTGATTGTGCCCACGATGACAATCAAAGGCTTGCTGGCATTACGATCCATACTAACTAGCTGGGCATTTCAAATAAGATTATGAGCAAGAGTGACTGATTTTACAAAGATATGGTGATGGTGCAACGCACCCAAAATTCATATCCCACCACCTTTCAGAACACCTTAAGTTTGTATGCAACAAAATGCGCACATATGACTTGTTTGCAGAGTATCTGTTTAATGGTCAACACCGATGTGAAAAAGATTAGAGGGAATGATTACGAGCAACTTCAATACGGAGCTATCAACCTTTTATTAAAGCAACATTGAAAGATGCTGTAATGGCATTTGGAGGAAACATTAGACGACCTTTTAATTGGCTGATCTGAAGTGTTTCCATCACCCTTCCAGGATTGAGAAGCTTTAAGAATTGAAAGGTAAATACAATTTTGTTAAATGAGTTTGGACTCCCAGATGCAAATGTTGGCTAATTCCTCCATTTAATGCACTTCAACACAAGGTCAATAAACAACTCAATAAGCAACTTAATAAGTTAAAACATTAAAACAGTGGACAAAAATGTAATGGACTTCAGAGTTTCTTAAATGTTGCGCCAAATACACCCAGTTAAGTGCCCTTGAATCTGTAATTATTCAAGGCATATCAACACTTTCTAGTTTCTTATTTGGGTCTGGGCTCAGCCCCAAATGTTTTCAGGCACAAGAAATGGCCTGTTCATTACAGTTGCATCGAATGATTGAGCCTGTTCCATCGTGGAAAGCCAACTTTACAGCTCTTTAAAACTTGGTAAATTTTAATTTGTTTAATTTTTTCCTTAATGCTAATTTTTTTCTGTTTTAATCACTATAAAAGCCACTAAAAGGATAAACATGCCATGACCCCCTTAAATTTTACATAAGTAAGAGCGATTAATCAAATCAACCCTGTTTTAATCAGATACAAAACTTGCATGAAACACTTATTGCAATGAAACCATCAGAATAAACAGTGTTGATTACTTGCAGTGGTTGTGGATGAGCTTTTTCGGCAATCCTAACCGTAGACTCTGGAGAGGCAATCCAAGCCAGCTTCTTTCATTTCTACCCAAGTTTTTTCCCCAGACAGGTTCTAAAGCAAGTCTTGCCAGGTGATGTTTGTTTCCACCATCCTTAGCTTGAGGCCAATCAAACCCCACTTTCTCTTTCTGATCTCAGTTACCGGGGTAGCCATGACGTGTGCTGCCACAACTCCTTATTCGATGCCTTTTCAGTTCATAGTGTGTACAAACTCCACATTAGAGATTTATGTCATTATCTTTCAGTCTCAAGTGTTTAAGTCGATGGTTAACGGCATTAACGAAAAATGAAATTAAAGATCACGCATTTCCTCAGTGGACAAAAGAACACATCAGGATTTGATTAGCATTAATGAGTCAGAAAAGAATCCATTAAAATGCTTAAAAGATTTTTAGCATTTTGAATCTGTGCAAACTCACAGATGAACGAATTGAATGATGCTGTTTTTTTTTTTTTTTTTTTGCTCGGAACAACCCGAGAATGAAAAAGCCTCTGCTGCAGGTTCTCTATGCCCCTCAAATAGCTGGCAGTCACCATATCATATTTAATATGTTTGAAACCCAGATTGAATACTTTTTAATGCTTTGTAAGGCCTTATTTTAGAATTGTGGAATTTAAGGCTGTTTAAGAACCCTTAAAAAACTCTGATATCTTTTCCTGAGACTCCTTTGTTGTTCTGAAAGAGTGACCAGATTAATGTCTATGGTTCCCTTTAGGATCGATCTGTAATTGAAACAGGGCTTCTACAGGTTTCATAACCTCAACTTTAAGACTTTTAAAGAACTTTTTAAGACAAATAAGAAAGAAATTTAAAGCCTATATCATAACTTCGAAAACAAACACAAAAGTAAAAGCTGAAATACAAAATTTGTGACAAAATAAACATAATGCAATTAAACAGTTTCAAACTGAATTGATTTTGCATGATAAACATTATGCTTCAAATACATTATTGGCAACTGCATTTAGTTTTCAAACCAAGTATTGCTAAAGCTGGACTTCCTCATAGCTAAAATGTGTCTGGTGGGACTACAGTGCAAGAGAAACTTGCATTAATTACAGAAAGCTGATTGGCTGTTTCTAGTTGTTTCCATTTGTAATCATGAATAAAATTCAGACAAAGGAACCACTAACACTACAACACCATAAATCAAGCAAACAAAAACAGAATTCAAATAAGCTTTACATGGACATCTGAACAAAACGACTGATGAAAATGTGAAGTTAAGACTTTTTAAAGCATAAAAATTGGGGTTTTACATTTCAGACTTTTTAAGACCCAGCAGAAACCCAGTTGAAAACAAACCCGTCTGTTTTTTCTTGTATGACCCAAAAGGTGGTAGCTGCCAACGTATTGCTCAACCAGAAAATCACCAGCACAGAAGTGCTTGCACCTGCCAAGACCTGTACCGGAGCCAAATTCACTGTGTAATTCCACTCTTTTAGAGTTTGAGAAAACACCTGTAGGGGATTTCTTTTTATGTATATATAACTGAGCTGTTCTCAATCACCACATTATTAGAATTCAATCAATAATGTTTCAAAAGAAGGCTCACTGGAGCGAAACGCACATCTCGGGTGAAACTGAAGTCACATAAATGAATTCAGGGATGTTCTTGGAGCTTCGAAATGACAAGCTGTAAAAAAATCTATTCAGTTGCGTTTGATGATAAAATTAGTTGTGATTTATGATGAATGAGAGAATTCTTTTCTGGATCAAAATTTTCTTTAGAGCCCATCAATGAAAGGAGTTCATGATGCAAGTATAAAAGGGCAGAGCTGAGTCACTGTGTTGTACCTTGGCTGTGGCATGGTTCAGCATCTCTTGCCATGTAGGGTCCAGAGTGTTTCTGTCAGCCAATAAACCTTGCTCCGCGACATAAACCATCTCTCTGGCAGCTGTGTGCATGGAGACAGCCCTCTCGTACCTCAGCGCTGCCTTCTGGGTCTCCTGTTGAGCCTGTGGAAAAGGTCATCCATCATATTTCACATGCACTAATCAACCAGTCAGCTTTGTAAACAGACAGCCAATCAGAAGAAGGGATGCTGACTTTACAGAGAGCTATATAAGGAACGAGTGCAGTAAATCGTTCACAAACACTTGTTATTAGTATGAGGCATAAGACAACTTTGTTGCACGATTCATTTTAACACAATGAAAGAAAGTACTCGGGATCCTCAAACGACAAACATCTATTACAAATATTGAGAGTAAAATGGCCAATAGGAGCGGAGGATCGTTTAATGGCGCCCATCAAACTGCTTGCCAAGCTGGATCTGAAAACAGTTAGGCTGAAAAAGGCTGGCTTGCTGTCAGTGGAAATTGCTTTGCAGAGATCGAAACGCCGAAGCCAATCAATAAAAGCCAAGAACTGAAAATGGAAGGCCATATTTCATTGGGATAATTTGCTGGAAACATGGCCAAGCATGATATCTGAATTCAGCTGCGATGACACATTACTCTGTTTACTAGGAGTCTGCTCGTGCAAAACCAAACAGGAAGCAATTTGAATGAAATAAAATCTTAACTGTTACTAACAAAATGGCCGCTTGGAAAAAAAAAAAAAACTCATATTGGAGTAACCAGGATATATTCTCTTAGTGCAGCAGTTCACTCCAAAACTGTATGAAGAAATGCACAGTTTTAACACAGACATAATCCTAGATATTTACATTTTTAAATTCTTAAACATTTATGAATTTATAGTGTTTTGAAACAAAACCCTTCAAATATTATGCATCCTGTTCTAAGATGTCTCAGCCTTTTGATTAAAGGACCAAATAAGAAAAGGCTAACTAGAACAAAGCTAATCTTCATTCAAACAAAGCTGTTTCATAACTGGGGGCTGATGATCATCTCCCAGTTTCAGTTCACTGTTGGTTCAATCTTATTCAATTACTCTCTACAGCCTCATCTAAATGATTTTAATCAGTTCAATTATACATTCAAAATTGGCTCCAAAATGTTAATGAAAAGTGATGTGCAAATCGCATCATGTGGTTTCGGGGTTAATCGCATTAGCACACTCGATCATTCCCCATAATGACCGCTGCGATGAGAAATGTTTTCTGGTTCAGCCAGAAGAATTTATACAATAATGAGGTTGGAGACAAATCAGCAAAGACCTAAACCTATTGAACTCATGATATTTAGCTCATACACTCAATATTTTGATAAATCACAAACCTCTTTTGCGAGTCTGCGCGCTTCATAGTAAGGTCTGGCTTTTTCAATGCAGGCTCCAAGCTGAGAGCCCTGTGCATTGAGTTTGCGTGCAGAGTCTGTAAGTATCCTCCGGTAACTGGATCTAGCCTCCTAAAAGAGTGGTGGGAACAAGAAAATGGATAAAAACTAGGACAGTCACAATCAACCAATGAACCAATCAAGCAATTATTTGTCACAAACACTGTTACATTGGACCCCTCCAAACAGAGACAGGGGGAAAACAGGTTATTGTTAAGAGACAGCATTTTGGAAACAGGAAAATGTGTATGGAACGGGAAACTTAGCTAAAAAATACCCCTCCCACATTGTCCACCAGAGGGGAGTGTGAGATAAGGGGCTAAAATAAGAGCCAAATGAGATGTCAGCAGCTCAAAAAAAACATATATTAATTATATATGTATGTTTGGTTGCAAAGTAGATAGCTGACAGTCCAAAGTTTTTCACAAATTGTACATTATCTGAAACTTCGGTTAGTTTAGCAACTTATGCTACATGCAGCACTCAACTAATTGACAGTATCCCTCTCTCAAAGGGGTGAGAATGGGGGGGGGGGGGGCTCTGATGGCCATTTCTGAGCATCATATGGTAATGCAGTATGTAGACTATTCGCAATAAAACATGAATGAATTTTCTTGGAGGGGAGCCCTCTTATTTAAAGGTAGGGGAAACTGCATTCCAATCAAATTAAAAACACTTGCAAACATAATATTCATATGAAAGACAGCTGATTTGATAGTTTAAGACAGTCATTGATGCCCATCATCAATGAGGGTTAACTACAAACAATCATTACCCAAAATACTGGCACTTCCCAGAGTGCTGTATCAGTGCATAAAACCAAAACGTTAAAAGGAAGGAACATGTGTGACATGTGTGGAAGAAATACATGCACAACCAACCAAAAGAACCACAACCATAAAAAGCTTGACAAGCATTGTCAATTTAAGAACCAAGACTGGACTTAGTCAGGGGTCAAGGCATCAAGAGCCACTTGATCCATCACAAACGTGACATGGACCCCATCTGGGTATTGTCAAGAGAAAGGGACCAAAAATCCAGAAGATAGGAAAGTCACCAATAAGGAAACCGGGCTTCCACATCACCTGGAAGTACTTTAATTACCGGTACATTTTAAAGGCTGCCATAGTAACAAGAATTGAGCACATAAAAAGTAACATCCAAATCACATAAACAACAATTCATCAAACTTGCTTTTGAGAAAGGAAATTGATTTAATTTGAGTTTACTTCCCTGTATCTTTCTTATTAATTGAAATGGTCCTCTATGTCTGAATTTGAGGCATAAGATGATGGTGTTTGTATAACTTCATAAAAGCACAACATCTAACTCATGTTTAACTGGTAAGTAATATTGGTTCCTATTTTAATTGTGAACAACGGTGGCGAAATATTAACGTTACCATACCATTATCATGTTTATCAGGCATCATATTTCCATTTTAACACCAAATCAGGTATTACTTACATCCAGTTGTAATTCAAGTCTGTTGATTTCATCACTCGCCTGATTCAAGTGTTCCAGTTCCTCCTAAAAACATGGACAGATTTAACGACAATACTGTTAACAATAATTTAAGAAATTAAATAAGCAATTAAGAAATGCATTTGCTGTAGTGCGTTGAGCCTGTCAAAAACCTGTGCAATGTGCACTATTACATTAAGTTCATATTTGATAACTTAGTATTAGCACGTTACCTGAATCCTGGGGTCCAGCTCTTCCTCATATTGCGCCTCATCTTCATCAAAGTGAGATTTATCGTTCTCAACGGCCTCGGTGTTACTGCTTTTGTTCTTAATCTCTTCGTTCCCTCCATCACCATTCCTGTTTTTCAGGGGGTCTTCCCTCCCTCCCGCCTCAACTCCGGCGGTCTCTTCTCTCCACTCTCCTGGCTCGGACACTCCGGATCCGGGGGGGTTCTCACGCTGCCTCCCCGGTTCCATTCCTGGCCTTGAGAATGGTCCGTTTTCCTTTTAAAATTCCGAATTTACATACGTTGAAATGCCAAGCATGTCTAAAATGACACAATTAACACACAATTGGACGGAAAGTGCTACATTTTCGGAGAGTGGGAGTCATTTAATGGCCAAGGCGTGTTGTTTGCTGTAAAAGCGTCATGTCGCGGAGCTGTCAGCGTAGAATGAACCGGTGTGAACCGTTAGCTGCTCGGCTAACTGTTCAACCCAGTGCCTCGCTCTAGCCTCTAATCCAGAGTGCCGCGGTAAAGTTAATTTGACTTTCGGTTTTCAAACCAATTCAATTCTTTGTCCCCTATAAAATAGTTTTTTTTTTAATTCTTAAACTGGACAAGGCTTAAATTTTCAACAAAGATTAATTTTATGTTTCATTAATGAATAAAACAAATCAACATTAAACAGTAAAATGTTCAGAAAATGATCTTAGGTAATTCACACGACTCTATTTTTTAATTAGACCCTTTATATTTGAAAAAAAAGTACTTAAACGCATTTAAACTCTGAATATCGTTTGAGATAAAGCATTCATATTAACTATGAAAAAAATCTTCATTATTCCTTATGATGCTGAATTTATATACAGCACAGAATCCACATTTTCTGACTAAGTGCTCTAACCAATGCATCTTAGATACCATTTGAGATAAAGCAATCAAATAAACTGTAAAAAAAAAATTTTTTATTCTCAATAATGCACAAGCTTTTGTTTTTTCAGTTATGCCTTTGTTGAAATTATTGGAATACATATTAAGTGTCGAAATGATTTACCGGTAACCATTCAAATCAACTGTGAAAGGTTTGTCTCTGAAATCACTCGTGAATCACCAGCGTATACTCAATGTATGTAAATGTGGTCAACTGGTCATCCAAAACGTTATAGTATGGCTTCATTGAATTTCAGTCATTTTAAGAGGCAGACCCCAGAAGAAGGCAGTCTTCATCCACAGATCAGAAAACAAAGAATGAAAATTCAATTGAATAGGTCCTCCAACTTGCATATTCGTTCATTCATTTTCCAACCCGGTTATTCCCTTTTTGGGGTCACAGGGGTCTGACAGAGCAGCACACATTGGGCGAAAGGCAGGGGTACACCCTGGACAGGTCACCAGTCCATCGCAGAGAAACATTCACTCACTATTCTCACCTAAGGGGAATTTAGATTGTTCAATTAACCCAAGCCTAAATTAAGAGTTACTGGAATAGGGATTTGGTGAAAAGACCCAAGTTTCTTAAAGACCCAACACTAATCTTTACGTTTATGAAAAATTTACTTAACATTGTTGTATAATGAATAAGATCTACACAAACTTGTATTTTTAATTAAAACAGTGAAGATGCATAATTTCAACCCAAACTGTTCATTTCACAATATAAATTTACATTTATATCACTTTACAAATGATTAAAACAGTGTTTATTTCAATCCATATGAACGTCATTTTTATGGATTATCAAAGAAAAACCAAATCTCTTTTTCTTTAACCATGAGTTCTTTGGACAGGTTGTAAATAATAAACCATAAATGCACATCAGATTTCCTTAATCTATGAGCAAACGTTGGGTTGGAAAGCTTTTTAATGGTGAACTGGACGATGCATTCTTAAACTGAATGCTCATCTGGGTGTCCAACAGTTTCGTTGCTCCTTCACGTGTGGCTTTTTTGTCTCTTCCAGAATCTCTTAACCTCGCCATGTCCATGCGGCGTCACCACCATGACCCTATGAGCAGGATTCTGCCAAACCAACACACCTAAACCCTGTAGAATAGAAGTCAAACCATCATGGATCTACACTGTTCAGAAAGTAAACCAGATAGAAGACAAAACTCTTTTCTTACCTGTGCTCTGTCTCGCAATACTTCAAAATCAGCTTGGGATAAAAACTGGTTGTATAACACTCCTGGAACAAAAGAGGAAAAACCTCATAAGTGCACAACCCTCAACCTAAACCTTATTTAAATGCAAAAGATTTGTTTGCATTACATCTCTCCAACACGTCTGGAGCAGCCTGACATTTACATTTGAGAGAATGAACCATGTAGGTCATCCATGGAATTGAAACTAATTTTCCATGCCATAATATCATCAAGATGCAATTTCTTTTTAATGACAGAGAGGCTGCCATTACCAGAGGCTACTCAAACCCACACTGAATTATAGAAGTTACCGAAATTGCTAATGATACAATATCAATGTGTTATTGACTTATTTAAAGTGCAAACACTAATTGAGATCTTTGCAAAATGCTCACTTACCCTCGCTGAACTGCAAGCGATCTTTCTCAAGCTCCCACAGCCTGATTTGATCTGTGATGGTTGGAGGAAGTACTGGCATCTAACAGAGAGATTTACACACAGAAAAACCTTTTAATGCAAGCTAAAGCGGGAACTTAAAGGCATTTAATTATCAATAAAATACGAATCTCAAAATTTAACACTGTGCCACTGGTTATGCCTGGAACACCTCCGTCTGAAAGCATCTGAAAAAGATATCTGAGCTAACTGACTCCTCTCAATGTGAACGAGTAGTTGCTCTAGGGATGCATCAATTAACCGATTTCATTATTAACTTTAATTAAGGGTTTTCAAACAATCGGCCGACAAAAATGGTCCAATCCTGCCAGTGGGTTCATTTTGGAGCGAAAGCAAACGAGAGAGAGTTCATTGTGTGAGCAGCATTATAAATGCAGCAAATTCTCTCTTTACACACAGGATGTGCGAGGGGTGAGAAGCATTATTGTGTTAATATACATTTAGCCTCTGTCTCTGCGGAGACAGCAGCATTCTGTTAATAAGAACAATTTGTCTCAAGGAAGAATTCCCGCAGTGAACCAACGGTCATTCTTGTGCCTCTGATCATTGTAGACTTGTGTATTAGCCAGTGTTGGCATTACTTGGTTTTTAGTCACTGTAATTAGATTACTTCTTTTTAGAAACGCAGTAATTAAATGGTAATTATAGTTACAGTCCAAGTAACTATGCATTACAGAGTTGCTGTGAGAAAGAGCATTTTCATAATTCAATGTTATAAAATGTCCACCTACCACCTCTGGAAGATGTGTTTGGCTTTCAGTCGAAAAGTAAAGAAATATTTCCGAGATATGTAAACTGTGGGCGGCACGGTGGGACAGTGGGTATCACTGTGGCCTTCCAGTTAGAAGGTTGTCGGTTCAAAGCTCGTCTGTGACCTTAGAAGGAGTTCTTCCCATGCTTTTGTGGGTTTCCTCTGGGTACCCCGGTTTTCCCCCACAATCGCCCCCAAAAAACATGCTGTTAAGTTGATTAATCCAAATTCCCCTTAGGTGTGAATGTGTGAGTGAATGTTGCCCTGGGATGAACTGGCCACTTGTCCAGGGTGTACCCCCACCTCTCGCCCAATGTGCGCTGGAGATAGGCACCAGCAGACCCCTGTGACCCCAAAAAGGAATAAGCGGGTTGGAAAATGAATGAAATTTTATCAGATGTAATTTTCTTTATATTTTTTGTTTAAAGCATCCAATTTTGAAGACGTGTATTCCAGCAAACACCTATATATATTTAACCTCTTCATGGGATCTATACAAATATAAAAAAAATAAAAAAATAGAACTGAAAACAGCACTTTGAACAAAAGCAAGCAGATCAAAGTCAGCAAGTCGGCCAAGAAAGCTCCTAGTACCCTCATCCACAAGGTTGTTGAGAGAGGGGTGATGTACAGTAAAGTAATGTAAACTAGTAACATAACTAATTACTTGACAAATAAAGTAATCAAAAGAGTAACTTGATTACTTTTAAAACAAAACAAAAAAAAAGAGTAATCAGTAATTTAATTACATACATAAAGTAACTCAAAGTAAAGAATTTATTCTAGGTAAAATGACAATGATGCTGATAGAATTACAGAGGGCAAAAACAATTGTCGTCCTTTTTTAAAGTGGAAACAAGAGGAAAACATAAAACAAAACAAACTAAAAAAACAATTTCACACCTAATTGCCCCTCACTATTAACAGAGCTCTCACCTTAACTCTAATGTCACTTTTCCAGGATTTTACAAACAGCACAACTTGGTTTCAAAAGGCTTAGTTGTAGTTTCCACTGCCTTTGTGTTCGCACCGACTTCCAGTATCCTCTTGTTTTAAACGAATCCCTCTGCTACGTCATTCTAGTACTGCTTGGTGGCATCATAACGAATGCGACAAAAATGAGCAATCTTTTCATTTCTAGTCACACCGTCGAGGTCTCCTGGACATGGACTTCTGTGATCAGATAAAGTCAGCACCTCGTCTGTATATAATAGAGCAGTGCAAACTAATGGTAAAATTGTTTGCTGGTAATGATGAAGCTATGTGGTGTTGCATGGCTTTCTGTAATACCCTTTCTGGCCAATCAGTGAGCTCAACAACTGACCAGTCAGTGATCAACATGATGTTGTATCATGCTTTTCACTCCTAACAGAGAAAACCAATCACACTTTCCCTAGAAAGCCTTCTTTTAGAACCTCATCGAAGTTGGCATATTACTGCTAAATAGTGCAGTGATGGAAAAGCCCCAAAAGGATTGCTGTGCCGTTACAACGAGTCTGTGGAAAAGCAGCATAAAAGAGTAACCCTCTAGAAGGATATCAAGAAAGGTATCCAAGGTGTTGTAGATTGATCAATAAATCGAGAGCTTTGCCTGTGTCTTAAATAATACTTGAACTCCAGTCAACTTGAGGCAGGCTCTTTAACAGTAAAGAACCGTGGCCTCAGACTTGAGGTGCTGATCACAAGAGTAGATCCTGCCTCGATGGAGCCAACTGAACATCATTCGCAAAAGCAGACAATGGGCTGATAAATGGACCCCTTCCAGTTCCCGACTCTATCCGTAGCACCAGATCTCCCAGAAATGATACTTTCACAGCTCTGAAGTTAAACCTGCCAGTATTTACCTGTTTAAGCATCACAGGGTGTGCTCGAGTCCTTAAGAAGTGAATGATCTGAAAAAGATTAAAGAGCCCCATTGTTAACCAGAGAAACCAGTGGTTAGAAAAGTGGGTCTCGGGTTAAACTCTGACCTGTTGAGCTGTGATCCCATTGCTGATGGCCTGCTGCACTGACTCTCGGGTGACTTGAGCCACCACCAGATTCGGAAAGCGATAGAGCATCTCGCTGAACAGAGCCACCAGAGCAATCTGGAGTTCAGAGTCTGGAAAAAAGAAGTCCTTTGCTGAGTCCTTGTACGCTTCAGAGAAGTTTCGTTAACTCGGTGTGACATACTTGTGTACGCATATACACGATAATTCGTTTCCACCACGATGAAGCCAGTGTCTCCAGTTCCTGGGGTGGCACCAAGAGAAGAAGAAGCTGATCCAGATGCAGCATTAACAGTGACACCTGCAGCCAAAGTTATGGCCAGCCGCGTCGGATAGTATCTCCTAGACTTCCTCTGGGATTCACAGTAATAAAGTAATTTCTCATTATTTTCATCACAGAAAACATCAACACTAAAACACTGAATTATGTAGTCAACAAACAAGTGTGAAACGTCTCAAAACCTTTTTGTTTTAAAAACGGTTTATTTCACTTGAACCAAACCCAAACCAGAAGGTTCAGAATTAGGGGCAGGCCAAAAATGCCAATAACACCATTAAGGTGAAGCTCATTTAGAGAAATCCCTTGCAAACATGTTGTGCAGCTGCAAAAATTCCCTTATACATCATTCAGACTAACCTGCGACTAGCGCTACGAGGCAGAATAACATAGGTACGATTTTCCCAGTTTCAACCAGACTTTTGCCATTGCTGCATAAATCCACCAAAGTTTAGAGGTGGCATCACAGGCACTGGGTGAGTCCTACTGGAGTAACCTCCTTAGATGTACTGCACTCTTGTGTTCTTTACTACACAATTCTACGTATTCATTCATAGTAGGCTTTGGTGAGGATTGTGTGCTGGTTAAAATCCATTTAAAAAAAGTATTCTGACTTTAATGTAATTTTGTCTATTAATGCCAAATAAGAATATTAGAAAAACTATATACAACCAATGTCCTAATTTAGATTTATCCATTTGGATCAGAATATAGCTCAAATTTAAAGTATTATTATTTATTTTTTATTATAGTTTAGTTTCTAATTCAGTAATTAAAAGTCTTATTAATTTTGGGGGGTTTGAAAATGTATCATTTTATTAATTTTTGTTAATTAATAAACTTTGGGTTATTTGTCAGGTGCAAGATTAAAAACAAATACAGACACACCCATAAAAAAGATGTGGTTAATCAACACAGAGGCTCAGCTTCCAGTGACTAGTGCACATTTTATTTAAATATGTTTCTAACTCATTTATAAGTAAATATTATTTTTCTAATCTAAATTATATTTAGATATCTAATATGGATGTTACAAACTGACACAATCACACTGTATATGTCTCGATTCTAATTGTGACAGCAGTAGATATCTGTAACTGCATTTGTGACGAGTATGGAAAGAGTTTTTAATGTTAATGTGGCTTGCCATGCTGGGGAGCTACTCATCAAACTTCCTTGGGTGGCTACTCAGTTTTAGCATCCCCATGCAAGCTTTTAAACTTATATAAAATGTCTATTTACTCAAATCGAATTATTTGGCCAGAAAAGTGATCTTTTCCATCACATTCATCTCTACATGCAAATCTATCCATTTATTTCCACTAGGTGTTATTTTCTTTGAAAAATGTTTACAGGTTAAAGTGCAACATTATAAAGGAAAAAAGAAACTAAACATTTTATAAATTGCTGTTGAATTACATATGGGCAAGCTAGAATGGATAAGTGCTGTAATGCACATGTTTGTCAAATACAGGATATTATTCAATACTTAAAAATCTGGACATGTTTTATTTTTAAAAGCTGTACAAACGTATGTACCAATGACGATAAAACAATTGGGATTTTAAATATCTACATAGAATTGTATTTATTCACAAAATAGCATAAATAAGATTTATTTTGATGGCTAGTGCCTTTATTATTGTTTCCCCCCCGAATTGAACAGTGAAAGAGGACAGGAAGCTCGTCAAGATTGTGAACTGAATGGTGCTACTTGTGCATAGGACCAGCTCAGGGCCCACTACACCACGGAGGCGAACAGTTTAACACTTAAATAAAAATAAAAAAACGCATGCACTCACACACAAATCATAATAATAATCATTAAAAAGGAAATCTCAAAAATTCTTTTCTAGTAATGCTATAATACTTTTTTGAAAAAGCCAGACCTTTCTTTGGAAAACCAGCCCAAACTCTCGAAGATGCTGCAAAAAAGTGAGCAGAGACTCGCTCATACCTTCCACCGAATAATCCTGCAGGAAAAACCTCAATTAGAAAACAAAGCAAAACCTTTCAGTAACCAAGCAGCAGGCAAATTGCAAAGAGCGTGCAGAATGACTACTTTAATGGAATATGACGGTTAATGGCTTTTATCCATGACTCGTCTTGACCTATTATAGTAAAAGCAGCACTCACCCGACCAAGAGTGGAAAAACTCAGCTGGAACAAAAAGGAAAGGATCTCCACCAGGTCCATCCCTCTCGACTGTGAAACAGAGAGGTATGACTCAATATTGAGGGAACCCAATATTTTTTAAACTGGTATAAAGCAGTGTTTCAAAACACGGGCCTCCACTGTTTGAGAAGAATATATTTGTTCTTGGTTTTTTAAGAAATCAGATGAAAGCCAACTCTTGATTGCTGCTTCAACGAACCATTTGCATTACGCACATGAAAACCTCTACATCAAGTCAAGCCATTGCTTTGAAGAGTTTTGTGATTGATATATAATTACAAATATCTGTGTGAGTAGCAAACATTGAAGGAGAATCACAAATCCTTGAGGTTAAAGAAGAAAGTGGCAAAGGGTGGTTGGTAACACAACAAATTGATTTGCTTTAGATTTCTCTTTATTTCTTTCACTGTAACATTTTCCCTTTTCAAGCAATATATGTGTCGGTCTTTAACACGTAAAAGCTAAAGAATCAACTAAACTGACCTGTGCAGTTTTGAGGTACTGCAGTGTGAAATACCAGAGCTGAGATGCTGTGTCCAGCAGCAGGAACTGGAACCCTGCAGAGGTGATGCAAGGAGCCTCCCCAACCTCACTTGGAGAGTAAAAAAAGATCTGGATGTTTGGTTCCCTTCTCATTTGAACATCACGAGTTCCTCTTACCTCTTCATTAGCCCTGCGTGTATGAGAAGCTGGGCCAGATCTTGACTGACAGCTGCACTCGGAGAGCCCACCATGAAGTGAAGGATGACCTCCCAGCGCTCCATGGCATAGCGGTCCAGGCTCTCTACATCCCTGGCATGCCGGTCTGGACCAAGATTGGCACCCTCATCAGACCATGGTTTCCCACTGGAAAAATGAACAGAGATAAGTATAGCAGTGGTACCGTGGATTCCAATATAAACCATCCCTCACCCTCCGAGTAGAGCTATCCTCAGGTTTTCTTTAAACACAGGGTTGAGAACAAAACCCTGAAGGCCTCCTTGTAGCTGCTGACTGTGCCAGAGCCGAAGCCCCATCAGAACCGTCACACATTGATCATGGTCTCTTTGAAAAACAGATAGAGGGACATTGATATTAGGAATTATTAGGACAAATACTCAAAAAGTTCAAATTGTTTAAGAAATGCTTGAGACTCATATAGTGACCACGCTTATATTTACTTCTGACTGTCTTTTTTAACCCACAAAGCAACTGCTGCCTGAGGAAGTGGATGGTCTAGAAACAGCATCCGCATCACGTAGTTCTTTGCCAATGACGGCAGTTCCCTGTGAATAAATGAAAAGCCAAAAAGCTTTTAGTAAGAACAGCATTTGTGTGGAATAATCACTTGGCAAAAGAATGAGAGAGATACGAAATTAAAATTAAACATGGTGGTGGGAGTATGATGCTGTGGGGACGTTGCAGTGCACTTAGAAGGCTTGAAGGGAACACGAAAAGGAAAACTATAAAAAAAGATTTTGAAAGACAACTCTGAAAGAATGAAATGATTACATGAGAATGATTCAAAGCATCCGAGCAAACATTTCGACATGATTTCCACACATGCAGTTATGATGCAGAACGGAAATCCACATGATGTCTTTGGAGGTGAACTCCATGTGTTTGCTGCAATCTTTATTGAACCTTTAGTGGACGTAAATGTGGGTATAGCTTTAGAAATTAAACCTTGACTGCCAGTTTGTAAATGTTTTCACCACATAAAAATATTTCACCTTTAAACGGATTCATTTATGAGGCGTCAAATTAATTTGTACCATTAAAGAAGTTCAGGCTCGCACAAAGGTGTATAAATACAGTAATATTTTGCTCCTTGAGGTATTTCTAGCACAAACAACAGCAGAGCTATTATAACACATGCAATACAGGTTTTTTTTTCACAAAATACAAAATTTCTGTCGTGAAAAAGAGACTTACACAAAATACAAACAGAATCAACACATTTTAAAAATATTCCATAAACCCTTAACTACCTAATCCTTGAATAAATCACCATGTATAATTATTTTGTAAAGCAATGATTAATGTGTCCTGTGATGTTTTAATTCAAATTGATTCTATCCTGTTAATTGTGTTTTTTTTTTAAACTGCACACATAGATGATGTAAATTCTTGACTTTTTCCACATCCTCAAAAAAAGGGTTCGAATTGATGACAAATGAACCTTAACTGCAAAATAACAGTTATCCGTGCACTCACAGATGGATGTAAGCATGTTAAATTTTTCAAATTTATGCATTTTTGACTGGACCGACCAGTTTCTGACCAAATCTGGACGTGCAAAACTTATTACACCGTCACCATGTTTGCTGCTATATCTTACTTCTGGTGAAGAAATACCTTGAAATTAGTGAAGTAAGCCAAGTGTACTTGGCTTATTTGTACAGAGCCAAGACTTCAATGGAAAATCTGCAAGGCACCCGAAAACCCAGTTTGTGTCAGAAGATCAACAAATCAGAAGGAGCTTTGGAGATCTGCTCAGGAAGAACATGCTATTTTTCCTCAGAAGACATGTTTGAGAACTGCAGTAAAAGGGATTGAATACTAACATCAGAGGGTAAATAATGTTGACCAGTAGTTTTTTTCTATTTGTAATAAAAACACAACAACATTCCTGAATAAACTATGACAACAAACTATAATTTCTCACTATGTTTTTATAAAATAACACATCTCGTGTTTTGTTTTCTTCTAGATCATCTAATCAGTGTGCCTTGCTTATTCATCTCAGCCACAGTAGGGTTTAAAAGCACTTGAGACCTGTAGACAGCAAGACATGTCGCTGGGTGATTGTACAGCCTGTCGAGGATCTCTGGACTCAGCTCCTTCAGATACTCGTGTAAGTTCTTACACTGGAGCTGAACTCGAAGCTTCATCTGGAAACAGATATCAAACTGTTGAATTGGGAGACTGGATTGGTTTAAGTCATCGAGACCGGTAACATATTGAAAGACAAATCTTGCATAAAAAAAATCTGAGCTGCTCGGTTACACCATTAAAAGAAAATTCATTGAGCGTTAACGGCAAAGCGCCTCGTTTACTATTTCAATGTAAAAAATATATTTAAGTATGCTTACCTTCTTTCAAGAAATAGAGCAGTAACGTACACCCAAAAACTGAATTAATGTAAGAGTTCAGCCGTTGTTCAAAACAGAAAGGATGAAGCCATGTTGAACTATCACGTGATCGTTTGACGCTACGTAACGTGCATCCTGATTGGTAGATTTTACCAAATCAGACGATATTGGTAACAGAATACTGTGCTTACTGCTTAGAAAAAATGTTTTGTATGCATACGTACACATACACACAAAAAGTCATGACAAAACTACTTTATTTCCCCATTTTATTTCCGATACATAAATAATAATAAAAACATTATTCTTTTTCACAACACATGATAAGCGTTTAAGATGACAGTGGCACCAACGGCGGTCTCATGAATCTTCCTTTTCCTGGAACCTGTATTAAAAAAAAATCAGATCATATCAACTAACCTCAAAATTAAACCATTATTATGTTATTACCATAGTTAAATATATTGCTACTCACTGCACTGCTTATAACATTTAGTAAATAATCTGCAACATTAAGTGGTCTTAAACCATAAAGGCCGACATCCAAATGTAGCTAATGTAACTCCACACAGCTTCTGCAATAAAAGCATTGCTTTAGGGCCTAAGCTTTAGATTTAGCTTAAGATTTAGGCCTCATCTACTTTATCACTACCTCACACATTACATTGCCTGCCAACACTGTTGAACATAGAAAAACACTTATACAAAAAGCTATTTATATTCCACCAGAAGTTGGCAGGAACCTTTTACACTGGATCAACTACTAAGCTGTTGACTGCATCTCAAAAATTGAGTTCTTTTCCACTGAAATACTGTTTAATATTTTACGGCTTATAGTAACTAATTCAATATGACGAGTTCTAGCTCTTTAAAAATATAAGCAACTTAATTAAATTAGAGCCAAATGAATTTTTATTTTTAATGATAGTCACTAGTTGTGGTTTGTGGCTGTTTGAGCATTTAATCCAATTGCAAAGCACATAGTCATACTTTATTTGTGGTAATATATTTGTAATTAACTTTTCTTGAGGCGGTGCTTCCCTGTCTTAAAGTGGTGGGGTGACCCACTGACTGAATGGTAGGGAAAACACTACTCTAAGTGTTAGTTTACAGGTAACGTACTTTAAATTTAGTACTTGACAGGTAACATTAATAGTGAATAATGTCTCAAACAAACCTCGGTATTTTTACTTAAAAGTAATAATATAGAGTGGCTAACTTCCCCACATTTTCACCTAATCCAATCCAGCACTTTGGAAACCCCTGCCATAACAAAACTAAAGAGTCCAAAGCAGCATTGCTCACATTAAGTTGACATTAGACAATAGATTCTTCTAGAAAACAAGAATGTGCCTGTAGACACCCCAAAAACTATGCTTTCAGTCCAAGCTTGGTCAGTTGCTGCATCCCTCAAAGCAATATGTCATGCGAAAAGCAGAATGGATATGAACAAACTGGTTTACCTGCAGTGTATGCATGTGAAGAAGACCGTTTGCCCTTCATCTGCTGATCTCATCTGTCGCGTATGGTAAACCATTCCCTCTTTGTTACAGTTAGAGCATTTTCTGTCGATCTGAAGAAAATAAGAAATGTTACCAAACAATATCATACATGCATGCATGTTCATGTATTGTTAAGAATTTTAAAATTTAAATACTGTAACATACAACTGGCCCCTTTAATGCAGCATCTTCTGCAGTTTCTGCTACAGTGGAGCTCTGATCCAAAGGATTAAACACCACAGAGGACTTGATCAACTGACTTGTAAACTCTGAAAGAAACAGCTGAAGATAAAGATTCTTTGGACATACATGTATGTTTGAAGCTAATATTTGCACAGAATATTAAGCATAAAGCCACATCTTCTAATTAAACCTTCTAAAGTAAGAGGGGACAATTGACATTAGAAGAGGGCTGTTGTCAGATTGACAAATCAATTCTTGAGCTCAATATCTTAATAGTACAGTATTATTCAGCATCAAGATGAAAAAAACATATTGATTGAAATACAAATTATCATAATACATGCAATTGCCAAGTATTTTAGACTTCCTCTTACGATGGACAGGGACTTTGAAAGAGCATCTAGGGCAGGTAATGGTATCTCCCCTGCCAGGCACTGGGAGAATATTTCCACACTCCGGGCAAAAGTTAAGATCGCCTTTAAAGCATGACATTGCTAAAAAATAAATCAAACAAAATAATAAATGCAGTGTATATGGAATTCAAAGAAGACAAGTCGGTAAATAAAAACATGCCACAGGTCACGTTCCGCATATGAACTTACTTGTAGCACTTTGCTTATATTCGTAAGAGGTCTAATCAAGGCTGGCTGTTAAAAATCTGTTTAAAAACACATATGACTTAAAAACTTACGGCACCCTATTTGGTTTCACGTGTTGTTGGGGCCTTCCTCTAATGGTTAATTTGGCGCGGATTGATGACGTATCAGAAACGTATCAAGCGTGTGCAGTCAAGTTCAGCAATTTTCATACTATATATTAAGGTAACCGCGACTACTCACTTCTTAAAACTATATAATAATTAAGAAAGGGTATATAGTATTTAAATGCATTCACTAACACTGTTTACTTTGATTCGCTGCCTCTGTCGCACTTAATGTAAAAGTTACATCTCAAATAACTGGTGAACGTTAATGTCAGTTTGTTTGCGTTAACGTCCTCCCGCCTTAGTTACACGTGTATTAAGAAACACAAACATGTTTTATGCAGCTATTTATTCTCAAAAATGAGAAAAGACAGGCATTACCAAGTTAAATATATTGTGACGGTTGTAAAATTTTACATATAAATGTAAAATTACTTGCTCAAAGCATTTTGTCCTGGCTCTGTAACATTGACAAGTTTTGTTTTCTTTTTAAAACATTTAATGTTAGTTTTTCTATTATTTTAAATGACGTTAAAAATGATAATAAAAAATTAATTAAACGTTATTTTAAAATTGTTAACTCAATTCAAAATTTTGAAGTAAAGAAATTGTCTCCAAATAAAATCTAAAACCCTATGCAGAATGCATTAATTGAAGAATGAGCTCTCAGGAGCTCTCACTTCTCCATCTGGCAAAATTTTATTAAAAATGGGATGTCAAATGATCTTTAAATTCCTATACTATTACTTTACGACAAAAGTCAAACTCAAGGGTAACAAAGTGCATTTACACCAATTTCTGTGTAGGAAAACGATGACAGAGAACGATGTGGACAGTGAGCTGTTGGACTACGAAGAGGATGAAGCTGATGTGGGAGGTGTTGGAGAAACAGGCCTTTCACACAGTGGCAGCAGGTTAGCCGGCAGGAGAGAACCGGTTAAAGGGTCATATGTGTCAATCCACTCCTCAGGATTCAGGGATTTCCTTCTACGACCAGAACTTCTCAGAGCTATAGTCGACTGTGGCTTTGAACATCCATCTGAGGGTGAGCAGTTCAACATTTGCCCATGTAAAACTAAGTTTGAGGCAAAAACAACAGATAATGTATTGTTTTATTTCACACAAAACCCTCGAATGGTCAAGGTTGCAGTGTTTGTGGCTCTTTTATTTCCAGTTCAGCATGAATGTATTCCTCAAGCAATCCTTGGTATGGATGTATTATGCCAGGCTAAGTCTGGAATGGGGAAGACTGCTGTCTTTGTGTTGGCCACTCTTCAGCAGCTAGAACCTGTGACTGGTCAGGTACCAGTTATTTTAATTTCTTAAAAGATTTTTACAAAATTCCTGCAAGACTCATTGTGGTGGATTTGATTCATGTGCCGTCTTACAATGTCTCTCTTAGGTTTCAGTGTTGGTGATGTGCCATACAAGAGAACTGGCATTCCAGATCAGCAAAGAATATGAACGCTTTTCCAAATACATGCCCAGTGTTAAGGTCGGATGTTTCTTTTATTACTTTTCCGGTCAATTATATCATATAATGACTTGTTTTAAAATGAATAACAGGGAAACTCTTATTACAAACTGCTTGTGCTATTCACCACACATCTATGGATGGAATTGAAATGGATAAATGGATGCCTCCATTAATGTTATTTTTTTAATGATATTATAAAATTACACACTGCTTTTGGAGATGTAAACATCTATGTACACACTCGTTTGTATAAATAGAGCATCAATGTTTTTTTGTTGAGCTTGAAGCGTTTTGTAGAGATTTAAAGTGTGTGCTTGTGCACCGGGCTCTAGGTGAAAGTGTTCTTTGGTGGTTTACCGATCGTGAAGGATGAGGAGGTGCTGAAGAAGGAAACTCCTCATGTGGTTGTGGGAACTCCTGGACGCATTCTTGCTCTTTCTCGCAACAAGAATCTTAGCCTTCGTCACATCAAGCACTTCATCTTAGATGAATGTGACAAAATGCTGGAGCAACTTGGTGAGCATTAAGAGATTATGGCTGCATTCATCACTGAATGTAAAAGTAGGTGCTTGTGTTTTAAAAGCTACTTGTTTAAGATCTTATCTGGCTGAGATCATTAAAAAAATGCTAAACAATTTGCATGTACTGCTGCGCATAGTAGATAAGTGCTTTGTAACTGAAAAAATGCAGCTGAAAAAAACACATAACCGCACTGAAGTGGGATAGAAGTTCTCTCCACATGTAAGCCCATCACCGGACAAGCGCAAACTGCAAATTTTCCAGTTTCGTAGCTTTCCTGATGAAAATGATTCTACAAATCCTTAGTGTTGACGTGTCAGTTGTTGGTGGCCAGAGTTTAGCTCTAAGTTCCTCACAGGAAAAACCAAAACAAACTTGGTCAAACAGATTGTGTACCAATAAATAATGTTCAATCACTAGGCACTACTTAGAGCTGTTGTCCAATCAGAGCAGTGAATGGTTTATTTAGTAAATTTGCATATGATATAATTGCATATTTTTAAAACGGCTATTAAAAAGCCTTGTGGTATTGTTATTTTCTTTTACATTAGTTTTTCTTTTTACCCTGAGACCCTTATTAGTGGACCCTAAAGTACAGAACAAAGAAAGAAAATGAAAGGAAAAAATACATTTCTGAAAGCAGAGTCTCTTTCAACCTTTAAAAAGCACTAACTAACTTAACTAATAAATGAAAAAAATTCTGAAGCACTGTATTCAGTATCATCTTGAACGTCTTCTTATGATTAATCCGACCTTGTAACATGTAACTGCTTATGCTTACTCCCGAACTATATGTCGCTTTGGATAAAAGCACCTGCTAAATACATAAATGTACGTTTCTGAATAATATATACATATTTTTAGTAACCATCACATAGAATCACTTGGTACATGTAGGACAAAAAAATTGAATATCGAAAAAATGAATGCAAATTCCTCTCTGTTGTTTAATTAGTTAGTTGTGTCATTTAATTAATCAATTTGTTATTTATTTAATGGTGGGTTAAATTTTCAAATGAGATTTTCCCATTAAAAAACCAATGTATATTAGAAAGAAATCATGTCAGTCATTTGGAGATTTATATGAAAACATTTACATTATTTACATTTACAACGATTGATTTTAATGTATAAAAAGTAAATATTAAATTTCAATTGGAAAATCTCAGCTTTATGCTAATTCCATGTAATTTTCTGACATGTCATCATCACTTGGCATCCATAGCTCAACTTGTGCACATTTAAGCTCTGGGTACTGACCCCATGGTCCACTCTAGCAAACGTAACTAGATGGCGGAGAAAATAAGCAGGTTGTTGTCCCAAATATAGTTGGCGAGCTTTGTACACCTGGTCACTAGTGTAAAATTGTTTAGTTTAATTGCATGCTTCTGTGATTTCCCTTGCAGATATGCGACGTGATGTCCAGGAAATCTTTCGTACGACTCCTCACGAGAAGCAGGTCATGATGTTCAGTGCCACCCTGAGTAAAGAGATCCGTCCTGTCTGCAGAAAGTTCATGCAAGATGTAAATACACCTTTACTACTTCTACCAGGTCAACAGTGTAGCACTAAATGCCCCCCTCTGCTGCCTGCTTGTTCATCACACACCACTAACTGATAGAGACACAGCTCAGCGATTCTTAACCCCCATCTCATCTGGCAGCACTGCATCAGCATTTGGCATGGTTACACTTCCATTTGGCGAACCGATAATGCAGCAGAAAAATCAGACTCACCCATTGGAAAATATTAACAGATCCTAGGGGACATTAAAACATCACAAATGTTTTTGAGGTTTGGCCCTTTAAATGATCCTGAGTTTTGTGATGTGACTATCAAAGCAGAACGTTGGGTGACTTCACACCTGACTTAGATTCAAACGCACTAGAGTTTATTTTCCCTCATAGTTCTGTTCGTTTGGGCAGGTGAGAAAGCAACAACCGAACTAAAAAATCTAACCTGGTGGTCTGAGATCTGCTCAAAGAGGTTTGTACAGTTCCAAACAAACTGTAGAGTGGTGAGATCGAAATCTCATCCAAACTAAAAACAAGTGAAAATGACAAAAAAAATGTGCTTTTCTTTTTTTATACAGCCACCATACTCGCTTGTGCGTGGCATTATGGGTTGGTGTGTGTTTACAATGCAGTGTTTATCATGGCAGCTCACGGTCAAACTTGGAGTAGTTTGTAAATGCATACAATCATGTATGCAACCAATGAGAAACCTCTATGATGTCACATCATGGCTGTATTTTCAACTAGTGCAGACCAGAGCGATCAGTGTGGAGTCATTTGTTTCTTTTGGTTTGGACCAAATTAACGAACGAAGAGGTTTTTATTAACAAAACTGTATTGATCTTGTTTTTGGCCGATGCGTCACATTTCTGTTTTGAAAACCTGTAAAGGCTTTCATCTGAGGTGATTCTTCTATTACTCATTTAACGTCCTCTGAAATGTATGTAGTTTTATTTTATAGCATCCACCATTAAATGATCATGAGTATGGTTCTTATTAGGGGTGTAACGGTACGCTAAAATTGTATTCGGTTCGGTACAGTGTCTTGTAGAGTTCGGTTCGGTACAAAAAAATAAAAACTTACATAATCTTTATTTTGAAAAGCTGCCAATACACAATAGAATTCTTGCATAAAATAAATAAAAGTGACACATTTGGGTGATATTTTAAATAAATTGCACTCTTTATAAAGAAAAACACATTTTATTAAATAAAAAATGAAATACTGCAACTAGTTAGGACCTGAAAACTTTTAACACTAGCAACAGCTTCAGCTTATATATCAACAAAACTAACTATTCAAGTTTTAGGCTAAAAAGATTAACCTATCCACATTTTCTGAAGAGAGCACAGATCTGGTTGCAGTGACAATATCTCCAGCAGTAGAAAATGTTAGATGTGTTGCCTGCCCGATCTCCGTGGAACAATGTCGGCCTACAACTTTAAATTTATCCACTCGTCTATCCCCGTTATGTATTTTAACAGGGAAGCCAAAGGCGATTTTCCGCACGGACGCTATTGAGTGTCGCACAGTACAGCTGCACGTCCCTCAATAGCGTCCGTGCGGAAACTCGCCTAGGAACATGGTTCCGCTGCGCTTAATATTGCGCTAATAATACATTTATATTATTTAATACAAATACCGAATACCGAAACGGTACGCAAGTGTCCCGAACCGAACAGGCCGTACCGAAACGGTTCAATACATACCGTGAACCGTTACACCCCTAGTTCTTATTGCTTAGTGAGATCCAATTTAAGACATAAATGTTTAGCTTTATCTTGACCTGTCTTTAAAACAATAGGAAAAGCAACAACAGTAGGCAGGCATGTTGAACTTGGGTAGCTCTCATACACTACTCCCTGAATGCTCAACAGTGCAATATATTTCTACATCTACTATACCTTTTAATGTCCAGAACATATGGAAAGGTGATCCCACCAAAATGTTGGAATGCCTTTGACTATTTAATATGTGAAATGGTGAAAAAAAAGGCACACAGCCAAGCTGTGTCACTACTATTCCCGCTTTGCTTTAGTTCCAACACTGTCCTTGAGTAGCCTTTCATTACGAACTCAAGCACTTGTCAGAGGTTTGCGAATTTGTTTGCCAGCTGCCAGAGCCTCTCAAGGGGCACAAAACAAACCAATGTAGAAGCGCGGTCTAACAAAGCAAGCCAGTCACTAAAAACTTCATTACATTCCCAAGCTGGCACAGCAGACCTTCAGTGGATTAGCCTTTAACAATGCTCAGTGAAAACAACTGAGGAAAAAAGCTTGAGCAGCCAAAGATGGAGCTGCTTTTGTTCTGATAATTTGTGATTAGCGCTAGCAGAACCCTACAGAGGTTATTAGCTGTTGGCCTGTCTACGTGTATAAGTATTCCTCATTGAATTGGGGAGTTTAAATTATACTTCATGAGTTTGCTTCTTGGATATAAATGCCTCAGTATGGCAAAAAAATTTGTTCTAGAGGACCTTGGCACAAAGGCCAACAAACCATTATGAGGAGGAGGTGTTTTTTTTTTTAATTGCCAAAAGAATCTGGGAGCAATGAATGCTTCTTTAATGAGTTTGGGTGAGCACAGCTAGGGCTTGTCAGCTTCATATTAACCTTGTGCCTCCCAAGGGTGGCTTGTGAAACTCCGAACACCATGTCTGCAACCTCATCTAGAGGATTCTGAAAAGTGATTTGGAGGCTAAAAATTGTAGTAGTCAGTAACCTCCACCTTTGCGTCTTTCTATGGTAACAAAAATGGACCATCTGCTTATTTGGCCATCGCACTACAATTTCTCAGTTGGCTTCTATCCAAATACAAGAGGGAATTCCAAAGTGGGAATTGAAGAGAGAAAATTGAGTAACTCAAACAGTCAATTTGGGGAAGTCAAAGGATTTCAGTATTGACGTTCATTTGGGAAAAGCAGGCAGTTGTTGAATTGCAATCTAATTCCTCTTTCAATTTGGATTTAAAGGGCCATGATACACAGGATGTAATCAATGTGAGATTGATTTCTCACATTCAAACTTCCTGTTTTACACTCACCTGTTTGAAAAGTCATTTCTCAAGAGCTGATGTTTCTCTCGGGCAGCTAGGACCCAAAACAGGCAGCACTTATGGCCCTTTAAGATTCAAAAATGTGGCTGCTAGGTTAGGTTTAACTCTAAGCCCATCCTTGTCTCCCATTTCCCTTGCTGCTTTAATATCTTTTCTACCAGAAAATCCTCCCCTACATTTGTTCACCACAATTCTCCAGTTCTTGAAGCTGAAAATGTTTACGTTGTCATTTTCCTTCATTTATGTGTCTGCCTAGATACTACTCCATATACACACATTTAAAATGTTTCAGCCCTTAATTTTCCCCTTGCTTCTGTTGGCTGTCGCAGCCCATGGAAGTTTTTGTGGATGATGAGACCAAGCTGACTCTTCACGGCCTCCAGCAGTATTACGTCAAACTGAAAGACACTGAGAAGAACAGGAAGCTCTTCGATCTTCTTGATGCATTGGAGTTCAACCAGGTGAAAGCCAACACATGCATCACAAACTCTACACTGTGTTATTTGTGATTGCTGGAAGTTGTTATTTTCAAAACAAACACAAACAATTTCTTTAAAGTAAAGTGTGGAGTACCAAGAGTTAAACTGTATATTATTGACTTTGTTATCTGAAAGGCACTTTGAGTTATGTAAATGGAAACCAACCCACCAACCCCCCATTTTAACACAATGCAGAGCACAGTTATCTAGTGTAGTTGCTTGGTTGATTATATTCTTTCACAGCTATGAGCGGAAAAGGTGAAAAAGGACCAAAAAGACTCTCTGAAAGTGACTTGCATTATCTTAAAAACAGTGTATACTTTTATAAAGCCAATTTTTGTTTTGTTAGCCTTTTGTGCCTCAAAATCAGGGAAAAAAGTGAATGTATTTAAGATATATTTAGGTCAAAATACAATTTTTAACATGCTCTTCACTTTGATTTTTGGATTCATTCTACCCCCAGAGTTGCGTATGATGCAAAATGGAATTCAGAAGGTCTAGTAACTTTGCTCTTAATTAACGTTTTGTGGCGAGCCAGCCAGGAGTTTCTCTTTAGATAAGGTTGAATCTCTGGTACCATGTTTCGTCTGCTTTGTGTTGCAGGTTGTGATCTTTGTGAAGTCTGTGCAGCGCTGCATTGCTCTCGCTCAGTTGCTTGTGGAACAAAATTTCCCTGCAATTGCCATTCACAGAGCGATGCCCCAAGATGAAAGGTGGATTTCATTTATGATGACATGCATGACTACGAGTTTTGATCTCATTTGTCGTATTAATTATTCCTAGACTATCACGATATCAGCAATTTAAAGATTTCCAGAGAAGGATACTTGTAGCCACAAATCTCTTTGGAAGAGGTATGGACATCGAAAGGGTCAACATCGCCTTCAACTATGACATGCCTGAAGACTCAGACACTTACTTGCACAGGGTTCGTTCAAACCATGTGACCAAGACAAAAAAAAAAGAAAAGCATGGAGACTAAATGTATCCGATGTTCACGCCTAACTTTTTCCATCTACCAGGTTGCAAGGGCTGGTCGATTTGGGACAAAAGGTCTGGCCATCACCTTTGTTTCAGATGAGACGGATGCCCGCACTTTGAATGATGTTCAGGACAGGTTTGAAGTGAACATCAGTGAGCTTCCAGAGGAGATCGACATCTCATCATACAGTGAGTGAAAGCACAACAGTTTTCAGACTTCATTAGCTAATGACTGATTTCTCTTTTGTGTTTCTCCCAGTTGAACAAACACGGTAAAGACGACAACACAAAAGGCAGTTTTATGATGGACACATGGGATTGTAGCATTTGTTAGCAACTAAGAGTTTGTATTTACAGTCTTACAGTGTTTTTCAATATTTAAACAGCTCCAGCACAATTTTATCTTACATTGTGGTGGTTTTCCTTGTGCCTCCTCCGTTCTGTTTTAGTTTATTACGTCTTAAAGTAAAATGTTCAGTATTAAAACCAATTAATTTTTGTTTCTATTTTAGTTTGTTATTTAATGTATTATGAAGAGGGATAAAATATGCTTTCGGTTGAGGGGAAGAGTTCTTGTTATTTTGAATTGTGGTGAAGAATGCAGTGGAACGCACTGATGTAAAATTGGTTGAACGTTAATATTAGCAGTATATTCTGGATGCTTGTTAACAGTAAAGTATCAATCCAAGGTGTTGCCTTCTTTGTTTCAACTATACAGTGCTTGTCAATACCAATAAATACTTGTTTGGTTCAAAGATTGCTCTACAATTATTTAAAGTCTCTTAAATGGTATTTCAAAGATTTCTAAAGCTTGCCTAGCTTTTTTGTTGATTGTCCATGAATCCAAGACATTCTTTCCCAGCTGTCGGGAGATCAGTGATTCAATGGCAGACGGAGTCAGGCACGTTCAGCAGGTACAGCTTGTCCTGGAGGAGAGTTGGCAAATAGGATGCTAGCATTGGTTCAAGGGGAGTCCAGATGTGATGAGCCAGGTTGACAGAATTATCAGTTGGCTCTGTAGGCAAATTGCAGGGCTTTGATGGACCGAACCAAGCGCTCAAATGACAAGCCGAAGTTAATGCCATGGTTTATTTTCAGCCATCCCTGGCTTCTTGGGACCATAAAGTCTATGACTTTATGAACGGTAAAATATCCCAATTGTACTTTTCTTGAGGTGGTGCTTGAACGGTAGGGGAAACTGCCTCCATTTTGCACATTCACATGAGGGGAATGAGTGTCTCAATGAGGACTAAAGATCTCTACCCACCAGTCTGAATTGAGATTCGCACAAATCTTCTCATGGTTTCACAGCAGGGTGCTCTTTCTGGGTAGAGGAAGTGTTGATGCAATGATGCTCCATGCCTGAAGATGGCATTTTACAGCCCTGTAATCAGCCACGATTTTTTTTCTGTGTTCTTTCTCTCCAATGCAAAGACGCTATAAAATGTGGGATGAGGCCATCGAGCTGCTCTTTTACGTCCTACTCACATCATCAAAAAAAGCTACAAAAATCAATCCAAATCCACTCTTTTTCTTTGGCACCACTCATTCGGTCAGATGTATGAGCGTCTGTTGGCGCTCATGGTTTTCGATTGAGTGCGTACTCACACAAAACTTTTGATCGAAATTTCGGATAGGTGTGTAGAGGCCTTAAGTAAGAGGTTGAGATTAAATATAAGATTAATTTCCCAGCACACACCGCGTGGAGGGTGTATTTGTTGCTTGTCTCAAGATGCGCACCAGCCCATTAGGCAAGGAACATTAACATTTCCCAACAGACGTACGTGTGACGCGTCAAATTTAAATTTCATTGCGTTTGAATGTTTAACTTTTTAGAAGGGATTAATTTCGCTTAGGCCTTCAGAATTAGTTGGTGGACGAGCAAGGCTTTGTAGATTTTTTTCTTCCGTGTAACCCTCAGTTTCAAGGGCTATGAGTAAGAGAGAAATGGAACTACGCCCAAGGGTCAACAGAAACTTCTTGTGTGCATGTTTTTTTTCAAGATGTGAACTATTGTAGTGCAGATGAAAAGATTCTGTAATGTAGTGACCACACAGTGTCAATGCACCGTAACATTACATACTCCACTTTTATGAGGTCAACACTGGCAGCCTGGAAAGGATGGTACTTGAATTTTGGTCTTCAACCTCAAATGAGCAAACATATGTTCAGATACTGCATGCATTGCTCAATCTGTAAACATCATTGATGACCCTACTTTGGCATTTGAATTAATTTGCTCCACCAAGATCCCTTGGTGCAAACACTCCAGAAATCTGTAACGTCCTTTTCCTCTTTTAGCACAGACTGTCCTTTGAGTCTATTACTATTCATGCAAACACTCAATTTAATGTTGCAATGTTTGTTCACGCTGAATGTTAAACAGTTAGAGAGAAATCTTAAATTAGCTCTGAAAAGACAGATCTGGATCATTTCCACTTGGCGCTGCTATTGGTGCTTGGCAAACGGATCTACAACAAACCCAATCTCACCCATAAAAAAAAGGGTTGATGGAGGATAGCCAGGTAAGTTAAAGCAGTGTCTTGATTAGCAGGTCGAGACACAGTCACCCCTAAATTCATATTTCTCCAGTGTAGAAAGAGCTTTTTATGTGTGGCCTCATTTTGTGAGCATAAATCTTGATGTTGTTTTGGACCAGCTGGTGTCAGCTTTCTTTTCTAGAACATTTCCTTTATGGTGGAGCAAAAGCATTTCCAAATTATTTATAGGACGTTTTAAAAGATTGATACCTCAATTGAGGTAAAGAATTTCAATATTTGCGTCAAACTTAAAAATCGGTTAGGGGTCAAATACTTATTTTCCTCAAATAACTTGAAATTTTTATTCTTTCTCACACTGTTGCTAAAAAGAATACATTTATAGACCGTTCATTTGTCTGTTTAAAAACGGCTCAAAAAGGCCCCAAACGTCTAAGAATTAATGTGTACTGGGAATTTGTGTTTTCAAAATATTACATCTGCTCGACCAATTCCAAAAATTCTCAGTTAATTTTTAGCAGGATAAATTACATGAAATGCAACCAGACTCGAAATATAGAAATAAATCTTTTCATCTGATCTATTCAGTCTCACACAGGATCAACCTTTTTCTTAATGGTTGCAAGAGAACAGGAAAAGAACCTGTCTCAGTGCTGTGCTATTAACAGGAAGTCAACAGGATGTGAGAGGGGGGAAAAAAGGAAATCTGTAAAAACAATGATGTCAAAGGTGTCACAATGGCGCCTGGAGCAGCGCTGATGTGGCGTTTCAGAACAATTACCTCCGGGTGTTCAAGTCACCTGATAAGAATTTGATTTTCACTGTAAACCTCACACTTTCCTCCAAAATTTAAAAGACAGGAAAACACTACGTGTTTATTTATGTCAAAATAGTCTTTTTTTATTCTCAAATAATAAAGTTATAAAGACGTCAGGCAGTGGTTTCACGCGCTGTTATACTGCATATGTGTTAAAGGAACACTCCACAGTTTATTTGGCGACTCGCTCAGTCTTAAAGTAGTGTTTTACCATTTTGGAAACCCTCCGTCATTCTCCGAGCCCTTTAGCATAGATCAATGAGTCTGATTAGACCAGGAGCATTTTGATTCAAAATAATCTTCCTTAGTTAGCAAATTGCTTGTTTAAAATAGGAATTTTAGAGTGATAAAGCTGGGAATCACACCATCTTTCCAGCATTTTTACAACAAAAACTTGATGCCTGACCTCAGCAGGTGCAGTAATATCATACAGAGCCTGAAAATAGGCAACCCATCCCCAACATCCCTCAAGTGACCAGATGTAGAGAGCGTTTCTGGAACGATGGTGATATTTGTCAGTTTAGAAGTTTTTTACTTTGGTGCAAGTTCTGAACCTTTCAGCTGGCTTTAGTTCACAGTGTGACAACAGAAGAGTCGATTATGTCTATGGTCTAGTCAGATTCAATGCTGTATGCTAAAAGTGTTTCCATGATAATGGCTGAATATACTTAACTTTTGGAGAATGTGCCAAAAAACGTGGCGAGTTCTTTTAATATCCCAATCTTTTCCAGATCTACTCCAATCATTTCTGTAAAAACACAAAAAGCAAGTTGTATGTCGAGTGGTTTTGCAACAAACCTACAAAAAGCAATGAAGCTCTCCCTGGTCAGGAAGAGCACTTACAACAAGAACAAGTTCAAGTAGAGAACTTCAACAGAATGGCACAGAAGTAGCGTCATCCAGAGTTTTGGTACGTGTTACCTCAGCCGTGGATCATTTCTGGCACAGACTTGACCTTCATAGACTCAAGTGCTACATGAAAAAGACCACAGCTATGTGTAATCTACAAATTTTCCTTCAAAACAAGAACCCTTCAATTCCTTTCAAGGATATACATCCATGAAACAATACGACTGAATTAAATGACAATTACTTATGCAAGTATATAATCAAGAAAATCAGATGGTGTTCGCTCCAGTTCACAAAGAAGGATTCTGCATAGGAGCTGTTTGCAGCTGAGGCAAGAGATTGTTGCATGATTGCTGCACACATACAAAGCAAAAACTAGCTTTTGTTTCCAGCCCGCCTGGGTGTTCCTCTGTGACAAACAGCCGTTATTTTATACCCACTTCCTCGCATTAACCTTTTACCTCCTGTATCTGGTTTCTTTGGTTTGAGAGGGTGTTTCCCTCTTCCAGTTCTCATAATAATGCATCTATATTTTCTTTTTCGGGTCTTTAGTGGTTTTCACTTTCCTCAGCTCCAGCTGGTGTCATATTTAGCCCAGCCTTCGGGTGGAGCCAGGTAGATTCTTCGTCCACGAGAAATAAAGCTTACAACGCCCCTGTAACCAGCACGGGGTACCCCTGACTTCAAATCATCCATAACTCCCAAGCTGCGAGCGAGAACTTTGAAACTATCTCTGCTGGAATACTGAACGCGAAAAGGTCCCGAGCCTTTGAGGCTGCTACCTTGCTGTACTTCCTCCACCTTTACCAAGGGGGCACTGTACACTTGTTTTTCAAAGGACTCGTCATAGTTCTCCCTGACCAAGTAAGACAAGTTCATTTGAGTGAAAGGCACAACTTCAGTGTTGAGTTTGATGTAGCGGAGATACTGGTCGAAAAATTGACCCAAACTGACACCTTTCCGGCCAAATGTTATAGTTCTCGAAATCTCCGGACGAATACACGACCGGTCTTTTCGTTGCTCTGGATGTCGCATCCAGTCATCCCAGAATGCCTTGGGCCACTTGGGTTCCAGCTCTGCCCAGACGTCGCTCAGTAGCATCCATCCCAAACCGGGGAAGAAATCTGTCCGATAAAGAAGTTCTGCTTTGCCAGGGTCAACCAAACCATCCCGTCCATTGTCATTCCATGCAGAGACGCACCATAAGGATGGATCCGACAGCAAGATGGGATAGAGAGCACGGAAATACTCAAAAAAGTCAGGAGCAACCTATAAAAAAAAAACAAAAAAAAAAAACTTGAATTAATATATATATATATATATATAATTTAAGGTACAGGAAGTCTAGAAGTGTCCAGAAGAAGAGTTTAAATTAATTCTTCAATTCAAATAAAAATGTTTGTGAGTGTGTTTGACACATATGACTGAAAGTTGCTTGTTCAGTGGCGCTTAACCCACCACAATTAATCTATTAACCAATAAAATGTGTTAATCTCTGGAAACAAACCCTGGATTACTCGACCTTAAGACAAAATAAGTCTCAAATTCAAGAACATGGACTCTGAACAGAAAACTGACTATAAGTACATCAAAACAAAAATTCTATTAATACATTTTTATGTTACTCATTTCAGAAAGTGAGAAAATGCTAAATGTCTCAACTTCAACCTTTTTATTTGTATTTACTTAGCCTTTTGTTGAGCCTCTTTTGCATGTGTTACTGCATTAATGTGGCTTGGCATGGGGGCAGTCTGCCGGTAGCTCTGCTCAAACCCAATTAGAGTTGATGACAGCCTTTGGTTCGTCTTTATGGAATTCAGAAAACCCAGTGGACCAACCCTAGCACTTGATGTCAAGCAACTTGGATTCTATTCTCTACAAATCATCCAGATCTTGTAATCTAGATTTTCAAATCAATCATTATATATATATATATATATATATATATATATATATATATATATATATATACACACACACACACATCAGATGACTTTAAATGTGAATTTCATATAATATTTCCACATTGTCGTTCCCAATTGTCTTTCCAATGATTTGTTGATATTTGCTGTTCGTCTGATGGAATTCTGAAGAAATAAAGGCTTGAAATATTTACATGCTCAATTATTTTCCTTTTATTATACTTATATCCAGGAAATTATTATATTTCCTGAATCCTTCCTGAAAAAATGTCATAGTATTTTAAATCTCAAAATAATCGATTTCTCCTTGTTTTAAAAGCTTTCAAACAGCCATAAAGAGAATCATTAATCAATAAGGAGTGTGTAAAAATTACACGTTTGCCTAAAAACCAAAGCTGAAGAGGAATCTTCACCGGTGGCCTTGGACTGGCTTTGCAGATCTCCTCTTAAAGAGCTTTTCAGCTGCACATTAGACTTTGTAATCAGTTCCCCTGTGAGGATTTCCAAGGAAAAATTTCCAAAATGTGCAAATGCAAAGATTTCCTCAGAGCAGCACAAAAGCCTCTATCAAAATTCATCCTGGTGATTATAGAAGAGCAAATATGTGGCTTCCATCGAAGAAACTCTCTGTGAAGGCCATCTATGGCGAGCTGTTTCAGTGTTTGAACCTTCGTGCTGACTATCCATGAATACACATAAGGATAGGAACAGTTGCATTTTTTTACGAATCATGATAATTTGACTAGTTTGAACGACTAGAATTTGAATTTCTCATATTATAAACGCATTAGTCAAAAATCAAAGACATAGTTGATTTAGTTGAAAGTTTGTAGATAATTTTGGACTTCAGAAAACCCAGTGGACCAACACTAGACCTTCAAGCAACATGCATTCTGTTCTCTACCATTCATCCAGATTTTGGATTCTTGATTTACAAATAAAATGTAACATTTTCTTTCTGTGTGCAGTGTCTTAACGCCACTCCTAAAAACATCAAATAAATCGTTCTAGTCATATTATTTATTTGAGATATCTACATTCAAATACTACCTAGTATCGCCTGAAAACCTGATAGGAATATCTTCAATTACATTTTACTTAGTCAAACTGAAATAACACATACCTATAAATGTAATTACAATAGTTACATTAATAGTTAATAGAAAATAGGTTAATGTGTTTATTGATATATTTAAAAATAAAATAATTATATTCACACTAATTTCTAATTAGACTTCTGCCCATTGAAAATGCATTTGTAGTTACTTAATAGTAAAAACAGTATCTTAAAATATATAATAATGGAAGTCAATGCAATGACTAAACATAAAAGCATTAAGTAAATCTCTAATATTTACTACGACACATTGAAAAACATTGTGGATATCGTCAATACATATTATGACTAGCCATAATCACATAGTAGATAACTCAAATGCATTTTGATATAATAATAATAATAATAATGATAATGATAATAATACACCCAAACTATATCCATATCTTACCTCCAGGTCATCCTCGACAATGACCACTGTGGAGTAAGCAAAGACGTTGAACACTTGGTTCAGTGCCCAACGGTAGTGTCTGGCAATTTTGTAGTAACCCTGAAACTTCCTGTGATCGGGTCGTACCGGAATGTCTGCAAGATCTGGTTGGCGTATGTGGGTTAGCTGACTGCCATAGGAGCCAATCACCCGTGCCGTATCTGCATGGCCACAGTCTTGGCTGACAATGATTGGATAAAGCTCAGGGGAAGGGCGGTACTGTATCAATTTATCCAAACTCCTCTTAACGGTCACTCGGTCACAGGCAATGACGAGGATTGGAATAATGATTTGAGGGCTTGGCTTTGTAAGGCCTAATTGATTTTCACCCATTTTCTGGTTATCTTGGTTGTGTTCTTCCTCCTCCATGACTAGATGAGGTGGTGTAACCCCTAGGATCTGTGTTTTTTTGGTAACAGGTTTTGCATCATCTACAATTCTATTACTCAGAGGTACTGCTAGAATCTGTGGAGGCTTTTTAGGTTCGGAAGTTATCCTTTCTTCTGTAGCCTCCTCGGTTTCCCTCTTTCCCAGTTCCTTCTGTTGTTCCCATAATACTCTATGGCTCTGGATTTGTTTGAGAAGCTTCTTCTGAGTCTCAAGTTCCGATTCAACTTCTTCAGCCAACCTGATGACTTCACCAGCCAAACCATTAGCTCCATCCACCTTTGCTTTTCTTCCTCCCCACTCTTCTCCAGCCCCTGGTTCTGCCCCACCGCCCTCCCCAAGCCGGCCAATGGGAGGTCTTCCCCATAAAAAGAGGAGGAGCAAAGCATTCCAAGCCACAAACAAAAAAGCTCCGCAGAGTATCAGAGATCCTTTCTTGCGCACCATGGTCCAGTGGCACCATACAATGGAGCGCAGCGAGGAAATGGCTAGAATGGGAACACAAGGAGTACAGGTGTTTACGATTAAGAATAAAAAAAATTCACTGAGAATATATGAAGGGAACACATTCAAAAATGACTAGTTAACAGGTCTAATAAAGTAAATAGTAGCTGCATTTACACCATAGATCAAAAAAAACTATGAACGTAGTGTCTGTGTTATCACCCACAGGTTTCTGAAGAAGAATTTCAGCTTAAAGTAGGAACATTAAATTGTTGATAATTGAAAATAGGCAACACGGTACAGTATGTTCTGAGCTTAGATACCCAGCACAGGAGTATTGCTATACTACAAGTGACCACATGTTAAAAAAAACCCTGGACTGAAACATTGAGATGCGCATATATTTTTAAAATGTGCATTAAAAAATGATGCGCACAACTGAGAAGGGTAAACTTTTTATTTGATAAGGAGAAATATGCATAAAAATCAAAGCATATACCAACGGCTATGCATTTTTCTGTCGGATCTGGAGTGCAATGGGCCGGCACCGGTTTTATTGCACAACGTCTGAAATGTTGTTTTAGTCATTCTAAAGTCCGTCAGCAAAGTAGTTTAAGTACTTGAATTATCCCCTCCCAGAACTGCGTTCCCAAAGATTGCATTTTGTCTACGTGTTCTAAGACGCAAGTGAGTTATTATAAACAAAAAATGCCTTCTCCAAATGCAGCAACTTCCCATTTTTACATTTACATTTTTCTTTTGACATTTGGTGCCAGTTTATCAGGAAGTGACTGTTTTGTTCTACGGGACACGTTGGATGGAAACATGGCTAATGTCACATAATACATTAATAAAAAAAAATATGTATAATACTTGATTATTTTTCCTTTTATGACTCCAACATGTGTTTTTTCACACTGTTTTTGTATTACGAGACTATTGGATAAGAAAGCTATGTATATTCAAACAGTTATCCAGGTGTCAATGATAACCGAGTGAGACACCAACCCACTTTCAGAACCTGGATTTATTCAAATTATTATTTTTTTAAATGTAAAAATCAGACCAACAGTTTCACCCAAAAATCTACTTCATGACGGCTTTAATGGAAAGTTTTGCACCATGTGTCATACACAGCACAGTATGATCTCCCTTAATTCTTCAACAACATTCTCTTCTGTAACATTCTGCTGTTTTCATCTTAAAAAAACAAATTAGACGATTTCATTGAGCTCACTCTACAGGAAGACTTTAGCAAGTACAAACTTCCCAGCATGCTTTGAACTATGCAAACCCGGCTCTTGGCAGGCTGAGGGCACTCCAGAGTAATTAAAAGTGACAGTTTGATCAGACCACTGTGCGCCATCATTGCAAGACAGTACTGTGTAATTACCCAGACATTCAACAAAACGATCAAAATAATTGAACCAAAACCTTGTGCTAAGATATCTCACGCAAGCATCCCGCTCAGGAAATTCTGACTCCTAATTAGCCAAAGCGCTTCATGACCTCGACAGTCCTTCGGACAGAAGCACTAGCTACTAACAAGGGCGAGCCTATTTTTTCTAAGTGGGCCAGAGCACCATGGTCAGTAAACCAGACAGGAATTTCCTTCTAAATGAGCCCTAAAGTCCCCTGAGTGAAATTCAGAACATTTTGGACGACATGATGTCAAGATTCTCTACAGTGCCAGGAGTTTTTCTGTTACCAGGATGGCAAAAAAGAAGCTAAAGGAGCTAAAAATATAAATATTACAGTGACAGCCTGACTGAACTGCGCATCCATCTCACCCAAAACAGAATTCTCCATCATTTCCTGTTGAGATTTATGAGGACAGAAATGTTCTTTGAGTAAGCACTTTTCCATGAAACACAAAACTCTCTGATCTTATGAGAGATGGGGGTACATTTTGGTAAAAATGCTGGTGCTCTCTGTTTGAGTATTGTTTATCCAGATTAAGCACATGAAACTACAAACACTGCAGCTGATATTGAAGAAACAAAGATGGCTGTATTGAGTGTAGTGCAATGTATAGACTGCAATCTGCTCCCAGTAACAGTCATTTTTAGAACCAGAGTAAGCTTACAGTACAAAAACCTGCAGAATGTGTAGATCACAAAATGAGCCATTCAGATTATTTATGTACCCTCACATTAAGCCTTTTAGAAACAAGAGTGCTGTCAATTTAACAGGTATTTTATAATTATATAACAATAACAATATATATATATAGTTTTTAATGCTTCTAAAATTGGTGAATTTTACACAGAATCCCCATTTAAGTTTTGCCCACCTGCAAATACAGTCATGATGATATATTTATGATCAGTGGTGGGAAAAAGTATTGACAAATTTACTACATGCTAAAACGAAGTGCAGGAGAAAATAAAAACCTTTTATAAACTATGAGAAATGGTAGATTTTTTTAAGGTACTCTGGAGGGGTGGATTAAAATATTCCACATTATACATTGGTACATGGTGTAGCAAACCAATCAGAATACAAATACAGAATACAAGTCATTTGCTCCTAGAATAGAAAATGTGTTTAGATCCACTTTATTTTACTACATTTTACATCAAAACCTCAGTCCACACAAAATACACCTTAAGAACCACAGAAATGTGGTAATTTTAAATAATTTTGTTGGTTCATCCATCTTCTTATGCTTCTCTAAATCTATCGATCTCCCTTGTTTGGTAAAAGACCTCAAAGTGTCCCTCACATACTCATCACACAAAATATAATAAGTGGGTATCCTTATAAATGAGTTTACATCCACGATGGCTGAGAGAGGATATTAAACTGACCTGGTTTTTGTTACATGGTATTTTCAAGCATTCTGGTGTATTTTAAGGACTTCTGTGATTAATTTTAGTATGAAGTATACTTTATTCTGAGATAAAGTATTATTGTATAATAGTAGCATCCAATGTCTTTTGCATTTATTTACATCTTGTTATGCAATTACAGAAAATGTGCATGACAGATGTGCTGCATAACGTCAGGTTTTGGATTTTCTATTTGTTGTTTTATCTTTAATCTCTTAAATATAGTGCTTTTGTAACTGAGATGATAGTAAAAGGTCAGCCACTAAGTTTAACCACCCAAAATGTACTATTTGAGAGAGTTAGGTCTTTGTAGTTGTACTTTATTGTTGTGTGTTTGATTTGTCGTGACTCATATATGGCACTTTGGTTAACAATTTTGTTTTTAAAAGTGCTATAGAAAAAAAGTTGTATTGTATTGTAGATTTTGTAACCTTTAGATTGGCTCATAATAACTTTAGGCTTAGAATTGTACAATAAACATGAATGGCGTGTTCTTTACAGCGCTAGATTTTTTTTTTTTTAAAGAAACACTACTAAATGTGCTCGTTAAACTACTACACCTCTGCTTATTTATGCTCTTTTTCAAATTTTCATTTTGGGCTTTGAAATTCTTTGAAATACTGGGACCACTGTTACCTAACTGTGGGCCTGTCGATATACACTTTGAACTTTAATATTTACTCTTAAGCTCTGCATGTGGTCTGCCATTATTTACATGGTTTTTAAAACTCGAAATACACTTCATTTAACCTTGAGAAGTGAATGGATCCAAGGTATGATGTAAAACTTTTTCAAGTATGCACTTTAACGAAAACATTTATTATTCAAATTTGAATTGCATGCAATTCACAATTTCACTATTAGCCATCATCAATATCTTGTTTCAAAACCTATCTTGGTTTTGTGATGAGCACATTCTTCATTTTTAATGAAAATATTGCACAAAAATACAGGTATTCAATTCTGGCCAAATGTTATGCGTATGTACCATTTATAAATGAGGCCATGGGTAAGTAAATGTTTAAACATTACTAACTTACTAGCATAGTAAAGGTTGATCCTATCTTTCAATCAACGTAAACAACTAATAATTTAGGAATTGAAGATCAGAAACATCTTTCCTTTCCCCTGGAAAAATAACTTCTGTTGGGCTTCTTTGTAAAGACAAAGTCCATTCATTGTTTGTGGCTGACACTGAGCCGCACAAAAGTCAATACAGGGCCAGAGGACGATCCGTCATCTTAGATGGACCACAAATCATGCAACACTAACAACCTCAATCCTCGTTTTCATGTTGTACCACCAGGGTTAAACAGATACCATCTACCAACATGCCAATGGGCATCAAATGAACCACCAACAAAAGCTTTGCAAAGGAAAGGTGTCTGCTACACCATTAATAACGTCACTAATCTTCTGCCTAAAGCCAAGTATCTAATCTTTACTTAACCCTGTTAGCAGAAACACCCGAGACTTCAATAAGCAAGACAAACCAAAACATTTAGGCCTTGTTGGGTCGAAAACAAATCTCATGCGTTTTCCAAGAATAAACAATGTGTTGAAACACATCCAGTTCTCGATTTTACTGGATACATGCTTCATGAGCACAAGTTTTATCAAAAACAGCTGGAAAAGCACAGTAAAAAAAAAACAAAAAGGAATATCATGCTCAAACAAGTCATGCTAAAATCCTTCCAAATTAAAACAAGATGCATATTAATGTAAAAGTTGTTTGTGTGATAAGTACCTGAACTCAGAGCAGACAATGATTCCCGTCTCTAACCAACTGTTCACAAGGAGCTGATCCACCAGAAACATGTGAACAAATGAGGGGAGGAGAGAGGAAAGGGGAGGGAAGTACTGTTGGCTTGTGAAGAGCCAACACTGGCAATCAACGCTCCTCAAGTACCCTTAACACCCTCTTTCACACACATCAACACATGCATCCCCCTGAAAGCTTCATTCTCTACCTGGCAATCACTGAAATTCTGTCCGAAACATTTGAACATTAAGTGTAGGAAGACTTTCAGATATAAAGTTCATGAAGGCAAAAAAAGAAAATATCATTACAATGAGATATTCATACCACATGCACCATAGCAACTAGTGTAACGCAAGGGTCCTTTCTCAAAACACAAGCTTGACCTTGGGACCAACTAAGTAAGAAATTTAATAGTTGATTTGTTCAAAACATAACAATTTCAACTGTTTTCTCTGAAAGTTTGTTTAAATTTAGTTATTTTTGTTTTATTTTCCAACAATACTGTTTTATTATTCTGGGTGTGTTAATAAACATGGCACAACATTAGGGATAACAAAAAATATATATTGTGAAGTAACACAGCTATAATTAATAGCGCCTTAATTTACACATTAAACGTGAGTCGAATATGAGACGTTCTTGAAAAAAAAAACACTGCAAAAATTCTTCGTCTGGTGACCATTTTCGTCAAGTCTCTTTAATATCAGACAAATATGTGTGACCTGCAAAGACGAATCATATAACCTATACAGATTCAGATGCAATACACGAGGTTTTAAAACGTTAGTGATCAGACATGTTGACATAATCGTGTTCACCAATCCCACAGCACGTTTTCTTCTTCGTTACATCAATTGGTGTTCAGGTTAGGTATCTATACATATCTCTGGACGTCCAGCATTTAATGTACATGGTAAAGCAGAAATGCAGCTGACTATTAGTTACTGACAAATGTTGCATTATTACAGTAACACGTGATTGGCATTACAGTAACACTCCATATGGCATGCTAAGATATGCTATACAATTAAAAAAAGGTAATAAACAATAATATGCATTAAAATGATCTGGTTTCGCAACTAAAGGTCTCTACACACCTATCTGAATTTCCAATCTGTAGTTTCTTGCGATAATGGGCCTCAATCAAAAGCCATGGGAACCAACGGGAACACACACATCTGATCGAACGAGTGGTGACAACGTAAAAGAGTTTGATTCTGCCATATCATTAGTTTTTCACAAGAAGAACAACCAATGAAAGCTAACTCTTTTGATGACCTAAAAGAGCCTCATCCCATATTTTCATGGCGACTTGGCAGAGAAAAAAAAAGGAAAGAAGGAGAAGTGCAGGAAGAAGACAACGACAGAGAGGAACCATGGTTTTTCTTAAAATTAAAACGATAAAAAAAATATTGTAGCAAGAATGGCATAAGCTTCTTCAGCAGTGAGTGGATTAGTGCAGGAAGAGAGGGATTTAAGGCTGGCAAAAGTTACATGCACCTAAGGGTCCTGAAACCAGGAATAGCTGTCTAAAGATGGTGCAGATGAGCGCTTTTGTTTCATATGTCGCTTTTGCATAAGGAGGAGTTCATTGAATGGATATGTAATTCTTATCCTGACATCTGCCTTTTCAAATGTGCAAATTAATAATAATGATAATACATACAGAAATTATTAAAATGAGAAACCAAAAAAACCACTGATCACAAGCATGTACCGAACCAAGGAGGATGTATCGAACAGTTCAGAGTATTGTGGCATCCCTAATATCGAGCAATTCATGCTGTTAGTGGCTGATCACAGGAAGCTGTTTGACAATCACTATAAAGATTACAAAAATCTGTTGTAGCGCAAACGCCATCTTCAGGCATGGAGCATCGTTGCATCAATAATTCCTGAGATACCATCCGAAGATTCATGTAAATCTGTGGATTCATGGATGGGTGTGAAGAGGCCCAAGGATGTTGTGCCGCTCTGTGTCAACTTAAATATTGAAAATGAAGAAAGTGATGGATTTTGTGGAGGAGAACTGAAAAGTGAATTGTAAAGTAAAGGTGTTTTTGGTGGTAAAAAAGTTTTACTTATTTAAACTTATTTATTTGCCTTATAATCCTGTGAACCTTGTGTATGAAAATATTTGTATTATAGCATAGTACTGCTGATTTGAAAACAGTACCGAGCAGAAAACATTAGAAAGGGCGCCAAATACTTTAAAATTAAAGCATGATTTTTTTTTCTCAATTGAAGAAATAAAATATGACAATATAGAAAACATTTCTGCATTAGCCTGCTCCGTGAAGTTAAGACAGAAGATGACGTGGCAGTATTATTTGCCTTGTAGTTTAATTTAACTGTTGTACACAGCTGATGTCAATAAACTGCAGAAGTCCCAAAACACAGAGTTTTCATCGACAACGTTCGGTTCAAACCGCTGCACTAAAAAAATCTAGGGACGCACTAAAAAATCTGGGGACACACTAAACATACATCACGGATGAATTCAAGGGTTTGGTTTAATATTTTAACATGATATATGTAAGCATAAAGCACGACCGCTCTCACCTTTCAGCATCTCTGGACAAGATGGGGTTAAACCGTGACCGTAGCGATGAAGACCACCTGGATTTCCTCACTTCTTTCTCTCTTCCTTCATAATCGCTCACCTTCTCTCGGTGTTGCTGTCAATGATGTACTTTCCGTCTCCATTCCTGCAGATTTCTGTCGCCCATTTCCATTTCTCCCCGTGTATGTTCGATCTCTCCCGCTCCGTGATTCACATCCGGCGTGTTTCGCGGTTCTTAACAACGGTTATGGTTTGGACCGTTAACCTTACCGCCGTGTGTCCAGTAATGTCCCGATTAACGTCTTCACATAACGCCGCCGCTCTCTCATCTGTGTACAGTCAAAGCGATCTTTCACTTCCGGATTGACTGATTAGGAACCGCCCCCTTAAGGCTTCCCACCTTTTCGCCATTTCCCTCGCAACAAGCTGCCTTAGCAACCGTCGCGAAGATATGGCGGGAAAGAAGCTGTAAAGAAGTAAAAACAATTCAACGTCAACATTAAATAACAAAGTCTATGCCAGTATTTGAATTATTTTCAGTGCTAAAACTAAATTTACCATTTTATTAAAAATTAATATCGTTTTTGTAATTCTAAAAACATTTCCAATATTTAATTAGAGACGGTTCAAGTTGAACATTTAATAGTACAGAGGAAATGAAATGGTAAATTTAATTAACTTGTACACAAAACTTTTATGTTGACTTGTAAAAGTCCCATTTGTAAGTAGTTTTTATTTTCTGTATGAATTTACTTAGCTGAGATAGTGATAGGCTCAAAAGGTTGCAATGGAGGGCTCAGTGATTATGTTCACTTTGTCACTATAAATTATAACCGAACCGTCTATCATTTACTAAAGCTGAGATAAAGTCCAGAAAATGGCATCAGTAATTAATTTTTTATATATATATTTTATGCCTGTAAGTTCTGTCCTCCATGTAAAAGAACCAAAGCACAATAATGGTACCATTGAGGACCCCCTAGTGTACAAGTATTTATTTAAATTGAACGAGGTCAGTTTCATGAATTTATTCTTAATACAATATTAATTGTACCAAAATTAATTTAGGTTGTTTTTGTTACAGTATTTGTCTATGGCAAACATAACACAAAACTAAACACAAATGTAGCTGTGAAGTGGATGTAGCCCTTTGCATTTATGTGCACAATTATGTTCCTTTTGCCCCGGACCTCTTGCGATCTCCCAGCTGAAAACGTTCTTTTAAAAAGATGGTAGATGTAAAATAGTATTTTAATCTATTCTTACAAAAGCAGCTTCAGTTAACTACAGAATAAAAAATCCAGTTAATAAAAAAAGCTGAAAAAAAACCCATTTTAAACCAAACCTGGAACTTTACACCACTGCCAAAGGCATTGACATAGCCACTGAAGGTTTGCTCATTTGCCTGGAGGTGGAAACTGCAGCATCGGGGTGTGATGCCACAGGGTTGAACTTTGTAATAAGGGACAAATACTGAACTCAATTTTTCATAACACTATGCTCAAAACACATATTATTATTATTATTACTTTAAGCCTTTTCTCGATATCAATTAGGGGGAAAATGTATCACTCTGTTCAAAGGGTCAAGTAAAAAAAAATTTTTAATTAGACACAAAAACAACAGAGTTTTATAAATATTTAATTTTATATTTTACATGACTCCATTAGGAGTATGCTGCAAACCGTATTGAACCATCATTTACAAAAGACGACAGGATTCCTCCTCTTTGCTCATTGCTCATCCATATCTTCAGAAGAAGCAAGCTCTTCTTCAATCTTCTTCATTTCCTGCTCCATGGTCCTGATCTATGTATTTGAAACACAATACGGATACACAGAAATCTGTCAGCAGCCGCATCAATCTTTGAATAGGGAATGAAAAATAAGCAGAGCATGCATACGGTCAATATTCCAATCCGGATTAGTGTAGATAATCTCTTATTAGCTTTCAGAACACTGAATACATAATCTTTTTCCCTTTTGAGTACGTTTTTTTTTTCGTATTTACTGTCTAGCATCCTGCCTGAATCTGGGGGGGGGGGACTGAGGTAACAAAGTGCATACAAACATAGAAAACATCAAGTATGACATGAATCACCTCAAATATGATGTGTTGATCTTTATACTGACCTTATTTTTCATGTCTTCTCTTACTTTGAGAGGAACCTTGTCAATGCAGGTGTGTGTCTGGAAGCGAGCGTGGGCTTGCTTGAGTTTGGAGGCCAGTTTTTCTCGGCGCTGATTAAGAAAAGCTCTCTGTCGCTCACTAATGCCAGTATTCTGAGGATGAACATGAGCACAGGAGAAGCCATCAGCAGGCCGTATTCATGCATGGAAGCATGGTTCTGCATAGCTCTGCATTACCTGAGTGCTGAGATGCAAGCTGAGGGAATGCTCGACCATTCCTACAGCGCTGGCTTTACCAGGAGGGGAGTCGACGAGTCCTGCCTCAGGACAGTGCAGATGAAGGGCAGAGATTTGAGCCAGGGAGCAGATTGGAGATCTGAAGCGCTCGAGAATCTCTGTTTGATCTGCGGTGCACACTGCCCACACTAGAGGAAGAGACACTGCTGTTTGAAATCCCATCAACAACTCGACAACCTGCCATTTCAATCCATTTTATGATGAAATTGGGTATTTGACTAAAGTTATGAAGCTCAATGAGTGAAAAAAGGTAATCAAATTTCTTACATATATTGTTTTTATTTAATGAGAAAGTGTTAAAAGCCTTCCATTTCAAAATGCACATTTTTGCTGGGCACTCTATATGCATGAGGAAGCAAATACAGTCCTTAGCACAAAAACATCACAACAATTCCATGAGTTTTATTGAACATTTATTTAAATCTAACAGAAGGCGTTTTGGAGTGTGCAGAGAGGAGGCACTTTCCCTGTATACATTTATACACAAGCATGATTTTGTTTAAATAATTATTGCCCATTACCTTTTGTAGCGGGTGGCGAGAGAAACACGGACACTGGTACTGTTCAAGTGAGCAGGTTAGGCGAGAGGGGCTTCGGGTGGTGCGCTCAAAGTACTCCAGGATGCCTTCACTCCACTTACTCCAGTGGCGAGTGAATTTCTGGATCAGAGGTCTGGGATCCCGGTGTGCTGGTGCATCTGCGATGCTCTGGGCTCTGAGCTAACTTGATCTGTGTGCCCCGTCGTCAGAATATGAGCGGTCCGCCACAGTCTTCTGGGGGATGGTAAACGAGCAGAGTGACTCAACACTCTAGACCTGGTCAGTGGGCACCTCCTGGGCTCCTTTGGCTCTCGTGGCAACCATCCACTGCTCTCATTGAAGGGAAAGGGTCCCTTTTTGCTCATGTACCGAACAGTGCAACTTTCTCCTCACTGGCTGCAGTGGTGCTTAAGAGCACAGAGCTTGATGGTGGGCACCTGGCAATGCTGCCCCCCTCCCATTAGCATCGCCTTGCTCCGCAACGAGGGAGAGGACGTTACCCATGAATGAGGCTTTTTTCAATGATTGTGTGTTGCGTCCCTCTCGCCGGAAGGAACCGCATTCTTCACTAGTACGCACAGCACACTACCCAGAGCCGCGCGCTCACAGGACCCGATCCGCACCACCACCCGACAGAGCGCTGAGTGACTATTTTACTTATTTCAATGGTGCCATTTTTACTAAAGCGCCATTTAACAGTGCCACTGTCTCTCTCTCTTCACCCACTACACTTTATTTAAAGTCTCAAATATCACAGTGTTTCTCTCTTATGTGATATATTTACCTGAAATTTCCTTTCGGACAAACAGGAATATATAGCATTACGGAAAATCATGAAAACGTACAGGGGTGCCAAAACTATTGCACACCTCTGTATATTTCTGTAATGCAAATATATATACTTAAAATAGCTCAAAAATATTATTCATGTTCATTTGGAGTGAACTTTAGAGAAGAATTAATTTGATACATTTCAGATTAAACCTTTACAAACTACGGATCAGAACAATCATTAACAGTTTCTCACCGTCCGGTTTTGCTTTTGTCATCTGGAACTGGGCTTTGAGTAACCTGGTCACTCTGACTACTTCCTGTGCCAGAGAGAAGTCTTCCTCCTCCTTAGGAAAGTACCAGTGCTCCTGTGGAGAAGAACATGATCGACAGGAGATGACTTGAGCTGCAATAGACTATATCTGTGGCAAACTCACCAGCCGTGAGCTCTTGGGGTAGGGCTCTTCACAAACACTGCTCACGGTCCTGTCAGAGCCACTGTATGGCAGCAGTCTCTGCCACAGCTCCTCAGTGAGGAACGGCATGAAGGGCGAGAGGAGGGTGAGGGAGACCGACACACAGTGATAGAGCACAGAAACTGCCACCTGCCTTTCTCTAGTGTCTTTAGATTTCAATAAAGCCTTGATGCTTTCCTGAGGGAGAAACCCAGTCCAAGTTTGAGATTGAAATCCAGAGAGCTCTGCAGATGCAAATCTTTCTCACCAGGTAAATGTCACACAGATTGTGGAGCCAGAAAATATGAAGTGCAGATGTGACCGTGTGGAGCTCGTAGCTCTGAAAGCCCCTCTCACACTGCTGCACCGTGCTGTACAGACGGGAACAAATCCACCGGTCCATTCCTGAGAGAGGATGCGTCTGGACAACAGGGAGAGAAATTTGGATAGAGCGCAATATGTCAATAACTTTTATCTAAAGGAAAAAGAAAGAAAGGAAGTAGAACGAAATGAAAGCAAGGAGAAAGGGAAGAAAAAAAGACTCAAAGAACAGAAGTGGTAAAATGAAGAACACTTCATTTAAGGTAACCCGAGGCACGGTACACTGTCTACAGCAAAAATAAAACAGCCACACAAGAATACACAGTTGAAAACCTAAGAACAATTGAACTATTAAGTGTTGAGGAGACCACTTCAGGGTGATTTTCAGTCTAAACTTAATCAAATTTAATGATTCTGCTGACAAATCTTATTTTTTATACATATTTTGGGAAAATGCTTAGAAATTTTTCAAGAAGTAAAAAAAAAAAAAAAACTAGAACAGTAAAACACAAGCCTGGACGAGGATGCACGTTTATCTTGCCTCCACGCACAATGAGGAGGATGGTAAGGGATGTTAAAAAAACAGCACAATTGATCGCATCTTGGGGTCACAAAGTATCCAAAACAACCATCAGACACTATCTTCGTTCCAAAAAGCTTTTTTGGGTGGCATGCAAGTAAAAAAAAAACCTTTTTAAGTCAAACATTTGCTAAGCGGTACTGGGGCTTCAATTGGGATGAGACCAAAATAGAGCTTTTTAGCAATAACCACTCTGAGTGGATATGGCAGAACACAAAATATTAGTATGCAGAAAAGCACCTCATGCCCATTGTGGAGTATGGGGGAGGATCGGTGATGCTGTGGGGCTGATTCTCTTAGGATACCTTGTTAGAGTGTATGTCCTCGTGAATGCAGGTTATTTTAAAGGGGGGGTGTCATGCAAAATCTACTTTATTGAGCTTTATGTTGTGTTATAATGTCAGTCCCTCATTAAAAACGCACCTGAATCGTGACTTTGAATCATTCATGGATATTTGAGTAATCCTTGAATCTCCTGCGGTAGACATTGTTGGGTGCTAAAACGCTCTGTTCTACGAAGCCCCGGCCCTTTTGCGTAGCTCCGCCTCTGTCCCCCATCTGCTGCTGCACCGTTCCTCCCCCTCCAGCTCCGGCAAAGACTCGTGTCTACGGCTGAGGGAGCTACTGTTAGCAACAACTGGTCTCACTACGTGTCAGCGAAGCTCCTCGTTCAGAGTGCTTTTCTCTATAGTTCTCCGGATTACAAAAAATGACTTCTACAAGGAGATGCATGTTTGGATGCCCTCTCTTTACGCTCCCCAAGGATGACACGCTTCGTCAAAAATGGTTAAAAAGCTTATGCATTATTTCATAGCAAAACATAGTTTCATTATGAAGCATATTTTTAATTTTTCTAGTAAAATGCTGCCACAAAATGATGTAAATTTACAAGAGGATATTTACCAAGCAGACACGTCTTGAAAAAGTCTCTGTACTTGCTCCGGTTCCGTCGAAAACTCACTTTCTGGGTTCGACATAAGATCGTGTGCATAGGCTTGTACAATATCCTCCGTTGCCATTTTGCAAAAACACGATTTTAATGTTTTTACTATGAAAATGTAGCAGCACTCGGAAAAAGACAACAAACGGTGGCAGTGCGTATGGAGTATGACGCACTGAAGGGGGCGTGTCGGAAAGAAGGAGGGGGCTCTTAAAGAGACGAGTAAATATCAGGGCGTTACGCGCATCCAAGATGCCAAGTCAAATTTCTCTGAGGTTGTTTATGACAAACACAGCAATTACAATCCAACTGTAGGTAAAACTGTAACTTGAGTGTGCTATAAAACAACACTATATGCCTGAAAAACATATAATACCCCCCCTTTAAAACAAAATCTGGTCCTGGAAAGCAGAAGATGGGTCGTCCCTAGGTCTTTCAGCAAGATAATGACCCAAAACATGTGGCAATCTACACAGAAATGGTTCACCACACACAGAATCAAGCTCCTCCCATAAAACAAGTGTAATTTTGTAGAAAATAAATGTGTTCATTTTGTGCAGCGGTGCCAATTATTACAGAGAGCACGGGATACACGTGTCACAGCAGTTTGATCACTTTTAGACAGTCTCTTAAATGTTACTTTTCAGATGTGCTTTCATCATTTCAGTCATGTTTTCAGCCCAGATATTATTAATTACTTTATTTTGCTTACATGAGATTTAAGATGCTTACATGGACCAACAGCTGGTACTATTATTTTGAGCCAAATAATGAGTTTTGCTATTTATAAGCTGTAAAAAATTAAGTGTTTTTTTTCACCAGATTTTAATTGATGTGTTAAACCCTTCATCAATTCATGACTATTTATTTACACCAAACAACGGAGGCTTATTATACTTATTAAAACCTTTTTTTTTACTTTATGAGCACTGCTGCTGGCTAAACCAGAGTGTACCCTGCTTTCATCCAGCATGAGCAGGAGATGAACCCCATGAGCCTAACCGGAAAGATAATAAATTGATGGATGTACCATACCTCAGCTAATGGGGTCGGAAACTTTGCATCACTGAGCGCTCTGAGAGTGAAACGAACAGTCTGCCACATCTTATTACAAAAATGTCTGCAGCTCAGCACGTTAGGTACAGACAGGCTGATGTCGTCTCCTTAGAAAAGGATTTAAAAAGAGTCAGTAGAGGGTGACAATAATTCATATGTTATTCACACAGATTACAAGATTTTGTGCTTACCCTGAGCTTTATAAGAGCAAAGTGCGAACCTTAAAGCATCTGTTCCACACTCAGGAATTCCTTTTGGGAAATCTTTTCTCTGTCAAAGTTGAGAGGAAATGAGGTGGCTTCTCATTTTGGAACAACTGGATCAATGTCAAAAACTGACCTGTGCTTCCAGAGCAAGGACTTGCTCTCTTGCATCCAAGTTTCCTTCCATTACTTTTTCCTGAAGTTTCTTTAGAAAATAAACCATGGATTAGTTGATGTAAACTGTGGATACAGGTAGCAGAGTTTCTGTCCTGAAATCAAGAAAACTCTCAAATGGTAGCAGCGTTTCTGTCCTGAACTCTAGTAAACTCTCAAGAGGTGGCAGAGTTTTCGGTCCTGAACTCTAGTAACTCTCAAGAGGTAGCAGAATTTCTGTCCTGAACTCTAGTAACTCTCAAGAGATCACTTTTTTTTCTCTTTGGAGACAAATGTTTCTATTCATCAAGAATTGGCTCCTCCTCCTCATGTCTATTATCACATTTTTTTATATAAATTAATTACATATTAGTATAAGTAAACCTTTGTTTTCATTACAATCTACAAAACTCTTTTGGATGTCTAAAATAGGCTTACAAAAAAAATTGGAATAAAGAGAATTAATGAAGAACCAAAAATCTCCCAAACCATAGATCAACAAAACACAGAACAAAAACAAAATATACAGATGACGCTCGGTTCAAATAGCTTTCCCGGACAAATACACTGTAGAATGAGGGAAATATTGTTATAAGATAAAGAAAGATGAGCAACTCCGTTTAAAACCCAAACTTTACACCTGTAATATTGTCTTTATGTTCATATTTACCTCCAGAGAGACTCCACCGCTGATATCAAGAGGATCAATGACATTTCCTAAAGATTTACTCATCTTCCGGCCATGCTTATCTCTCACCAGAGAGTGAAAGAGCACCTGATTGACAGAGGGATAGAGTAAACTAGCCGGGGCTCTACAAAGCAGACATTTTGAAGGCGGTAACATTTCTCACTGTCATTTTGGACACTTTTGGCATATGACTTACATTCTGACCAAACCTATGATTTGGCATTTAGAGTAAAAGCTCGGAAATAGCAGACAAACACCACCTTTTTGAAAGGCAGCTGGCCAGTCAGCTCTTTGCCGAGCATCACCATTCTGGCCACCCAGAAAAAAATGAGGTCACTTCCGGTCTCCAGAATGGAATTGGGATAGAACTGGTTCAGGTCTTCTGTCTGAAGGTAAACAATTAGATCAAAACATTTCCACATAACCAATGGGCATTAGAACTTCATGAGTTGAAAGTAAAGAAAGAAAAACCTGCTGAGGCCAGCCGAGCATAGCAAACGGGAAGAGACCAGAAGAAAACCAGGTATCAAGAACATCTGTGTCTGAAGTAGACAAAAAAATGAATACAAAAAGTCTAAAGAGGTGAAAATACCATTTCCAGACATTGGAAAACCACTAAACTCTCAGGAAGTAAAAACGTTTTGGTCATGAACTCTAATAAACCCTCAACAAGTACAAAAGTTTCTGTCCTGATTTGATGTGGCTGATATGAGCACTAAATAATGTTTTATAATGAAAATACTTTTAGGAAAACTAGTCTTTAAAATAGTCTTAGAACTATAAAAAACTATACAAATTTGATAATTTCTCTATTTAAACGTAGTGAATGAACAAATTTGAAACATCAAAGAACATTTCAACTATAATTAAGCTTTTTGTTGGTGTTTTCTATCAGTACTTAACATTAATTTCTTAAAATCAGACGTCTGTAAAGTTCTTGAAGAATTCTTGTCAAAATTTCTTTGTCAACAACACGTTGATGTTTTTCTCAAATAAAAATGCATAAAGCTCTGGTAATATAATGGGTTTAAAAAGATTCATAAATCAATAATAAAAATCAAATCTATATTTTTGGAAAATACTAAAGTTGTATTTGTCACTGGTATTCTGTTACATCACCAGCTTTGTTCGAAGTTGTACACTTTTTGACTTTGGTCTATTTCTAATCTATTGCTGGGGTCCCACTAAAGTTTGTGAGTCTATGGTTTAAACTTTTTGCCCCATAATCATTACCAATAATAATCTATAATGTCCACAATCATTAGTGATGCCACAATGGAACAAATTCAAATCTGATGTCTTCTGTAAGTGTTGATTTCAAGATTTTTTACCTTGCGTCAGGGTGATGGCCTCAGGATTCACTCCAAACTTCAGTGCGGCCCGTTCTCGAGCCTCCTCTGCACTTCTGCCCCAAACCCACTGTTCCTGCTGAACCAATCAACAGACTTTTAGACAGATGCACTGCAAACGGAAATCTAAGCAAAGCTGAAAAAGTTGAAATGTACATTAAAAATCTTGATTTTCTTATTTTAAGAATTATCAAGCTAAGACAATAAGTGTATAGATTATTTAGCTTATTAGGAAAATATGATTTACATTTTCTCAAAAATAAAATGCTTATTTTGATCATTTATTTGCTTGAATTAAGGAACTTTGTAAAACAAGCTTTTATTTTGCCCGTAAACTTAAGCCTAGAATCTTAAAACAAAGAAATTTTGACAATAATTCTTTAAGAACTTTACAGATGTCTGATTTTAAGAAATTAATGTTAAGTACTGATAGAAAACACCAACAAAAAGCTTAATTATAGTTGAAATGTTCTTTGATGTTTCAAATTTGTTCATTCACTACGTTTAAATAGAGAAATTATCAAATTTTTATAGTTTTTTATAGTTCTAAGACTACTTTAAAGACTAGTTTGCCTGTATTACTGTTTTTCCTGTATTAAGTATTTTCATTATAAAACATTATTTAGTGCTTATAAAAAAGGAAATCTGTGTAAATTTAAGCTATAATATCTACCGTATTTTTCGCAGTATAAGACGCGCCCAATTTTAAATGAGGAAGATCTAGAAAAAAAAAGATTCTCAACCAAATACTGTAGTAGAATATTTTACATCAACTGTGTAAAAGTTAACAGCAGTTTAAGAACAATTATATGCCAAACATGAACAGACAGTAAACAGTAAAAGTAACAAAAAAAGGCTGTAATGTTTTTATTCGAACCCCAATAATTCCTCTTCATCACTGCTATCAGAAATGAGGAAGGACAGATCCACGCAGTCATTGTCATCACTTTCTTCCTCACTGGTGTCAAATAAGATGTTGTCTTCTATTCCATCCAAGGCATTACTAATGCCACACTTCTTAAATGATTTTATAACAATGTCCTCCTTCACGGAGTCCTACGCGCTATGGTATGATCGACGAGATTGGCGATGACGTCAGCGCGCACCGCCAGGGAGTGTGATGGGAATTTTCCTATATAATACTACCATCTAGTGGTAGTTTAGAGAAATGTAATTTGAGAACCTTTGAAGGGCACACGTCATACTTCAGTCCCGCCCTGAGAGGCTCGAGGTTCTTCTTCCAATGGGGATAACACGTGTGTAGGAAATGCGTTGAGACTGCTAAATCTTTACAATAAATAGCCGCATTTGCTGTGTTCTCTCTCAAACGGTCTACAGTGTTTACTATTGTGATGGAAATTTTTAATGTAATGTCTCCATCTAGTGGTTATATTGAGAAATGTAATTTGAGAAACTTTTTAGAGCATACGTCATACTTAGTCCCACCCTTGAGGAGGAGGAAGTTAGAAAAGCACATGCGTCTCTCTTTGTTGCTCTCTCTCTCTCTTGCCCTCGTGTGAGGATCACGCTGGGACTTGACTCTCTTTATTTCTCTCTTTTTCTTTCTTTCTCTCTTTCTCTTATTTTCTATTTCTATATATTCCTTTTCCTTCTTTTCTCTTCTAGCGTTCGTTTATATTTTTAATAGGCTCTTAATATGCGCTAAACCACGTTCTTCTTCCACGTTAGAGTCACGTGTGTAGGAAATGCGTTGAGACTGCTAATCTTTGTAATAAATAGCCGCATTTTCTGTGTTCTCTCTCAAACGGTCTCCAGTGTTCATTTTCAATTAAGAAGGTAAATTTTAATTACCATAACACTATCAATTGAGAAGGTATATTTTTACTATAACAGGAGCTAGGCCGAAGCCGCAGCCTCTCTTACGCCTCTCCTACAGCCGTGACCGCCCTCCGCTCCGCGGCGCTCTGCATTCGCCGTATAAGACGCACCAACTTTCCCCCCTCAGTTTTGGGGAAGAAAAAGTGCGTCTTATACGGCGAAAAATACAGTAAATGTAAGGCTATACCATATTTCTTGTTACTATGTACTGAACAGTTAGTGCTGTTTTTCCTACAATAACAGTTCGTATAAACTCGAACACCTCATACTTTTAAGACCGCATGCTCTTCTTTGGGTACTAACATCTTGAACGAATATTTGTAAAATATTAGCAAAAATTTCTAATTTTAAGGCAGAACCATATTGTTATTGCACATAATATCCTACCTAGTTTTAAGGGCACTTGTTCAAACATTCTAGTTTAATGCGGATTTACTTTCTAAATAGGAATTAAGAATCTTCCGTTTTTGTTGTTGGCAGTCAAATGTGCCTATCCTTTAATATAATTCTTTTTTTTTTGTTAATCTAAAATTATAAAAAAAAAGCACTGAATTAATTCTGAATCAGCATCGTATGATTAACCAAACCTTGTGACAAACTTATGTTTACTCCCTACCCGACCGTCACTTTGGATAAAAGTATCTGCCAAATACATAAATGTAGATGTAAATGCAAGAAAGTGTGTAATTTCCTTCAGACATTCTGCTATAATGAGTGAACAGGTCCAGGGTGTACCTCACCAATATGAATTGGATACAAGTACCACCAGGTCACAGTTACCCAAAAAAAGTGATTTAAAAAAAATGTACTTGTGTTTCAGCTCATGCACCCTAACCTAATAAGTGTTAAAAGTCCATAGATGAAAATGTGTAAGAGAACTAGAAGTCAATATTGTACATTCAGCAGACCCATACAATTAATATCATATTCGGCAAACATTTGCATTAAAAAAAGTGCGGCTATAAAGGTAATCTTTAGATAATTTGGTTTTATTCCTCACCACCTCAGTGTCAGCTGAGTTTTTCAATGTCACTCGATACGCTGGTATCTGGTGACCCCACCAGATCTGTCTGGAAATACACCAGTCGCTACAGAGTAGAGAGATACAGAGTTTCATCAAAGCATTCAGATTATATAGAATAAAACCCCTTATACAGTATATGAACACAGATCTTTCCTAAACAAGATCCAAACTAATATTCTACAATTCTAACTCGATAAAATTAAAGACCATTGTTGTTGAGACTGACCTGATGTTGGACAGCCAGCTATCCCAAATTTTGGAATAAAAGGGAGGGATAATCTGAAGATCTCCTTCTTCCACAGCCTATGATGAACATTTAATTAAACTGTCACAATTCAATCTGATTTATCATTCTGCATTGTCAAGAAGTTTAAAGAGACCAACACAGTGGATAGAACTGCAATCTTCCGTATTAAACTAAATACATTTCATTCATCATCTTCCTCTAATACACTTATTTTTCCCTTCCGGGGGAATATAAATTGTTATATGCTATAATTGTTAACAAATAACTTGCAAACCTCCCAGCAGGGTGATTGACCTCGCAATATATATCCCAGAGGAGTCTAATAGTTTGTCTTAAACTGTAAAATACACGCGTGATTGTGTTGTTTGCTTATGAGATTCAAATATATGAAACAAACTCACTCGAACCGCCTGGTTTGCCATTTCCTGACAGCGCATGAACCATTGTTTCTTCAGCAAGAGTTCGATGACATCTCCAGACCGGCTTTTGCAATTGATTTAAATAAAAACAGGAACCAACATGAACATTTTTCAGTTTTCAAACAGCAGATTGTAGAAAAACCTGAGATTTTTTTTTTTTCCAGTTTACCTGCATATTGGTAAAGACATTGGATTTTCTTTTGTTCCTCTGAACATCTTTCTCTCAATCAGGGCTGTGATCACTTGCTCCCGGGCATCAAAACGCCTCACCCCCTGAAGGCACAAACTGAATTTTTATTATTGCATTAGAAAAAAAAAAACTAAACAAAAAAAAAACTCACTGATGTTTTTAAAACATGCTGCCATGAAACCAGCGAGATTAAAGCCTGAGAAATGTTACACAGGCTACAAACAAATGTGGAAAAATGAAGCAGATCAATGTTAAGCATTAGAAGATCTTCTACAAATCAGGCCAAAAAGCACAAAGTAGAAATATTCAATGAATTACGATAATATTTAAGGTAAATAAAAATATATTCATATTTAAAAGGTACACTACGTAATACTTTGCCAATTGATTTTGACCTGACCATCCTAAATTCTAGAAAAAAATTATCTCAGTGTGGAAAGAAGACTTAGCTGGATAGTCAATGCTTTGTCCAGCTTTAAATTTTAATCAAATGTAATAACAGTATATTGTTTAGCAATGTTTGTAGGGTCTATACCTCTAGCCATTGGCCACAGAGAGATGTCATGGTTCCATCTCCTCCAATCACAGTGAGCCTAGGGAGTCCATGTCTCTGAGAGAGCAGGAAGTCTTTGTGGTCATGTGCTGGGGTCAGTTTAACAGCCCCTGTCACGGTAAAAGTGAAAAAAATGGAAATTATTGACTGTATAGGTGTAAACTTTAAATATTGTAAGAATGCTAAAGAAATATAGCCCTGTAGTGTGCTTTTATTACATTAATATTAATGGTAGCTAAACTGATAGGGGTATTTTAAATTAAGTACCAATTTCGTATAGAGCATATTTAAATTTAAGACCAACCCACAGAGCTAGTGCCATATACTCGTTTGAAGAACATATTCAACAAATACTAGAAAACAATTCATGTTCTAAAAGAAAAACATTTTTTCAAATAACTGAAGCCAACAAAATGTAATGTAGACTTTTAGAAAAAAAAAACATTTAGAAACATTGTTTGACATTGAACAGGAAGTTACAAGATGCTTTAAAAAGGTGCTTCTCTTTGAGTTTTTTGTTAAATCTTCTTAAAACGTGCTTACAGAGTCTTCTGTAACGGGCTATGAACTTATAATCAATAACATTAAGAAGAACACAGTTTGATTGAAGAAAACTTTTTTGGTTGATAAAATAAACATGTTTTTATTAAAATGTTTTTTTTTTGCTTTAAAATGTGCTCTTTGGCAACTTTAACCAATTAAATGACTTACCTGTGCCGAATGTCATATCCACCATTGAATCGGTCACAATGGGCAACAACCGCCCAGTGAATGGGTGCCTGCAGTGCTTGCCATGAAGATCCTGATCGGAAAAAGTGAGAAGTAAACCTAGATCAGGTTTAAAGTGGATAAAAGTACAATATTCAAAGGCATTTGACCCAAATATTTAAAATAATTTGAAAGAGTGCAAGTGACAAGACCTATAACTCTTAACTGATGCTCCAGATACCAACACCACACCCCAAGAGCGACATCAAACAGTACTGTGCAAAAACTTTAGTCAGATGTCAAGAAATGAGGTGAAAATCTAAATTCAAACTATATTTGGTGTTGCTACCTTTTGCCTTCAAATCAGCAGCAATTCTTCTAGGCACTGCAGGATTATAGTCAGGTGTATGAACAAGCAATTATAATAAACAGGGACTAATGATCAATGTCATGTAAATTTTTAAATCCAGTCATTAACTGAAACAGAAACATCTTTGTAGGAGTCTTACAACTGAGTTTTACCCCATTATTAGCCAAAGAAACTTGCAGCAGATCGAAATCGCTCGAAACAGGAAGATGAAAACTGATTAACATAGTTAACAAAAGCATTTTTGAAATCATTCTTTGTTTCCATTTTTTTACAGTACTGCACGCACACACACACACACACACACACACACACACACACACATACACATATATATGTGTGTGTGTTTCGTTCAGCTACAGTCTTCACAAAAATAACAGTCGTCATTTACTCTTAACATGCAGTGGATGACAGGGCTTCATAACAGGAAGGGGCGGGGTCAGCAGTAACTAAGTATCTTTTAAAGAGCCAGACTCCAAAATATGTAATGTTGACTAAAGCTGTAAAAGCTAAGGTTAGGCTTTACAATACCAGACTTTACGTCAATACCCCAAAAACCTTTTGTGCAAAATGGCCATCTGATGTACCCTTTAGGTTAATGCAAGCAATCTTCCTGAAATCTCACTTTATAACGGGGGTCATCAGGGTGAACAGCAATGGCTACATCTCCCAGCATTGTTTCTGGACGAGTGGTTGAAACAGCAACTTCTCCATCTAAAGCACAGCATACAGGACATGTTTGAGGCAGTTGGTTAGAGGAGTCATCATTTTATAGAGTAAAAGACCACATGCCTGTTTCCTCCAAAGGATAAGCAAAAGTAAAAATGATGCCGAACTCCACTTTCTGCTGATAGCCAGGAACAGTTATCAGCGTCCTGCCAGACAGATGTTTTACGTCTACCTAAAAACATTAACATGAAAATTCAGTCAATTAATTTATACATTTAGTGCTAAATATGATAGACTTCAGTCTCTCCATTGATGCCTATTTTGGACATAGCTCCGTTATAGCCACAATCAGACCATTTTTGTAGCAGGAAATAATTTTTGAGTACAACTGTAATCAGTTACATTTTTAAGCTCATCGTTGCTTGGTTGCGACTAAAACCAAAAAGAAGCTAGGACATCGACCATAGACTATGGCTTTCAATACGTATTAACTATTTAAAAAAATGTAAGATATTACTTCTAACTACAAGTTGGTGCTGCGATTAATGCAACATTTTGAGTAACTTGGGAACACAGAGACATGACACTTTTTGTAAAGATATGTTGATGCCAAAATGGCCAACAAAGAAGAATTAAACACAGTCTAATCTGACTTGGTCCAGATCAATTTTATGATTAATGGAGTTTGATAATGTCTCCTTACCACAAAAACGACACTTTGCTTAAACTGTGCCGACAGCCTCAGATCATGATCAATTACGACCTTAACATTACGATTATTCATTCATTATTCTGAAAACGTTTGACAAGTGAAATTTTTATGAAAATTGATGTGAAACTAATTGTATAAAAATTGCGTCAAAGTCTAGGGCAGAGGTGGGCAAGGATTGCCGCAGCCCAGCACAGCATAATACAACCTTTATGAAAACACACCTGATTCTACTAATTAGGCTCTCCTTGGTTTGTTTAAAGATACCAGTGTTTGTATTGAAGAAGGGCTGGAAAACAAAAACCAGGAGGGACACCGGCCCTTCAGGAATGACTTTGGCCACTCCTGGTCTAGGGCTAATTTGAGAAAGTTGTTTTTTTTTTTTCAATTTATTCAAAATGGAGGTTAATTTGCATATTCCGTTCAGAATCACTTTTGAATTGGCATGAGCTAGGGAATCTAGTGGTGGTGATGAATAGAGTTCTAGATAGACTGTCCAAATCGGGTCAGGTGATTCACAAACCAACAAGACTCATCTGTGTGCCAAATTCTATAGCTTTCCTGCAAATGGTTCAAATAGCTGCCATTAATTTAAATGGCAGGAACATGAACAACATCAAGAGCTCTAACAAATAAAATTGGTGACTTCACACCAGAGCTGCTCGGCCTCTAGTTATCAAATAGGAATTAAGCTCAAAACATCTTTAATATTCAAGATGAACTGGCTGACAAACACAAGAGAGAAAACAAAGTCACCGCTGGTCACAAGGATCCAAAATCAGACAGAGAATCTGGCAAAAATCTGTGCATAAGAAACTGGCACAAAGAAGAAAAAGAGCTTTATTGTACCAAGAAACACAATGATTTACATTAGATTAGTGTAAATCAGTGTAAATGAGTCAGTCAGACCAAAATCTCTAGTTTCCACCTGTCTAAACCATACAACTAGTGCATATTTTATCACTTACGTCTATGATCACAGCAGGTATTGGACAATTAAAGTGATACTAAAACACATGTTTGAGTTGAGGGGACCATTAAACCTCTTTAAACCAGTAGTCAGTCAAGAGAGCAATGTTGGTTGTGTTCATCCTGTACCTCAATATCTGAAATGGCTGACTCCAATGCACAGCTCCAGTTGACCAGACCTTCAGAACGGTAGATGAGTCCAGAGTCACATAATCTGACAAATGCCTCTGTAACAGCATTGACGAAACCCTATAGAGACAGGGTGGGGGAAAAATAAAGTTGTAAAACCAAAGTTTTCAGCCCAAATTTTGGTAAAAGTTGTCTTTTATTACTGGGTCCATTGTGAAACACGCTCTGCTCCAGTCAAGAGAGGCGCCTAGTTTCTTCAGCTGATGATAAATCCCATCACCCTTCCTGAAGAAAGTACAAAAAAGGGTTACAAGAAAGCATTTCTCAAATGGAAATAAAGTAATGGACTTGATAATGTCCGCTGAGAATTGCTTGGCTGTTTTAAATAAGGAATAAAAAACACAATGTTTAAAACAAAGAGACATACTCATTTTTCCATCTCCAGACCTCTTTGAGGAACTCCTCTCGGCTGTATTCAAGTCTGCTCTTGCCATGTTCCCTCAACAGCTTTCTCTCCACCACTGACTATCACACACAGACCAATCCGAGATGATTCCAGACTCCCCCAAAACAATGGTACCCATGTGGTTTATGTTAGAAATGAACATACCTGAGTAGCAATCCCAGCATGGTCACACCCTGGAACCCACAGAACCTTATAGCCCTGCATTCGTTGCCTCAACACAAACAGAAAAGATCATTATTCTGCATAATACGTACATTACAGGTTTCTTCCGTAATGTAAGTGTAAGATTGAGAATCAATGATTTGAAGTTACCAGCGAGCCAAAGCGTCCTCTATTGCAACAGTGAGTGCATGCCCAAGATGCAAAGTTCCAGTCACATTGGGCGGTGGAATACAAAAGGAGAAGTATTTATCAACAGCATGGGGCTGTTTACTCTGCGGAAGAAAAAACATTACATTGCTTCCACAAAATTCAATACATTTTTTATTAAAATGAAAATTCGTACGAGTCCAAATACTAAAATGTGGGGCCATGAACTGAGAAAACAAAAAGAGCTGGATATTTGACCTATAAGAGTTTTTATTATTACGGTACTTTTTATATCTATGTTAAACACAACACCACAGCTATCTACACGGGAGCTGAAATCAGTCTCTAAAGATGAACATTAGCAAAGATGATCCAATCAGAGTACAGTATGAATAAAGAATGAGCAACAAGGAGCGAGCCAGTGTTTGGAAGACACACCCCACTACATTTGTCAGAAAAGCTTTAGTTTCCTTTCAGAATCAACATTTTTCCAGAAAAATGGGATGATGGGCCATTGATTGCAAACGAGATGTGTTAATCTTCACACGAAAAAAGTAATTTCCTAACCAATTAATTCAATGAGTACACCCCCATTATAGTCTTAGGAGAAAAGCCACATTTAAGACACAATTCTAATTAACAGGTGTTGAACCACAGGTTGAATTAAAGAGGTGTCCCACACATCTCATGCTGTCAGCAATGGCTCCCCATGGAAGAAAAATGTCACAAAATCTGAGAAAGAAAATAATTTCTTCACACAAAAAGGTGAGGGCTACAGGAAAATCAGCAAACCTTTACATATCAGTCAAAATGGAAGTGTAACCATCATGAAGAGACATGCAGGCCGTCCACGGAAGTTTTTCTGGTGAGAACGGTTGAAGAAATGATCATGCAAGTTCACTCTAGTTAGCTAAAGCAGCAGAAAGCCAAACTGGAGTGACACTGCAGAGGAATGGCATAATAGTGTTCCTGAAGGAAGGCTCTCCAAAAGCTCACGCAAAAAAAAACAAAGCATGCCTAGAATTTGCCCATGCTGGAAAAAATGAAGACAACTGGGAATCTACACTCTGGTTTCTTTAATCTATGCCTAAAAGACTTCTTCTAGTTTTTGTTGTGGGTGTATTCATTTTTTTTCTTCAACCAATTTGAGTAAAACTGATGATGTTGTGATACATGTTAGAGTATTAACCTTAATTTCACATTATGGAGTTAAATAAGTATTCAATAAAACTAAGTCTTGTGAAAAGTTCAGTTATTCATTGAGATACTGTTTAAATTTGTACTTTTTGAAGGGGATGCACTCATTTATGCAGAGCACTGTTAGTGTTTCCTGTTCATTTTAACGATGATTTGTTTTGTTTTTAAAAGGGGGAAAGTCTTTCTAAAGTGTTTATCAATGTTGTATTGTTTTTTTTAACTGTTATTAATACATAATTAAAAAAAAGATGTTGAATTATCTCAGCTGAGTGTGTTGCAACAAAGTAGAGAGGTCATAATACAGTGATACACCTTTTAGAAAGCCATCACCTGTTTATGGTCTTTTTTATCAATAGCACAAAATATTATTTTCATTCATTCACTTATTCCCTTTTGGGGTCACGGGGGTCTGCCGGCACACATTGGGCGAGAGGCAGGGGTAAACCCTGGCAGGTCACCAGTCCATCGCAGGGCTGAAATATTATAATTTTGTGAAATATTGTCTTAAATTCATAATGATTGAAATTGTGTGTATATTGAACAATTATGGCATAAAAGCTTCTCCTGTTTAAAGACACTGAAATAAACTGATTTCCCCTTGATTTTCTGTATGCAATTACACATTCCAGAGAGAGAGCTTGAAATATTTCAGTCTTCGGTGTGATATTTTTAATATGTAGATTCATTTCTGAAAAGTATCAGGAGCCTTGTTTTTTTTAATGTAGCAGTTTAAGCTTGTGATACAAAAAATATATAATAATATTCACAATATCTAAAAATGAAAAATCATTCAAAAGTTAAAAAACTAAATGAATATGGAGGGAAATGATAGCTTTTAAGCCGCTCTCTTACATGGTACTCAGGACTGAAGAACCCCTGTTTCTCCCACCATTGGTACCAGCCATACTCCACATACTCTGGGCTGTAGGCCTGAGGAAAAGGTAGAGTGCAATCTAAAAGTAAAGAGGTTTTTAAATATTTTGGTTATCGAAAGAGCAGAAGCAAAAGCAATGAAATGCAGTAAAAGAACAATACTTGTTACCTTTCTTCTCTCCAGGTTTGAGAGCAAACGGATAGACTACTTTCGCTTTGTCCGACCAGTTCACTCCATCATCATTCACATCCTGTAGGTTTTAAACAATTGTGGGTCTTTTGATTATTACGATCCCATAAAACCCTTTTGTGGTGATGGTGAACTCACACTACTGAGTATAGATTCCTCCTGTGCTTGTCTGCGCTTGGCTCTCTCTTCTTGAGTCCGGAGATGAGAAGGCTGTGTGTTAGATGAGGTTTGAGAGCAGAGTCTACACCCCCATCTGCTCAGGATTCTGGGGGATGCCACCTGTGCTGACGCCCACATGTCTTCCCTCTACAACTAAAATGAGTTATGGCAAAAATTAGCATTAAGATGGAAGCCTAAAAGATACAATTATTGTTAAAATCAACTGGATAACTAAGATTAGCAAAAAAATGACAGTAACAATTATTAAATAATACAATTTTGATAACAATAACTTATTGTTAAAGATTTATTTAAGCAAACCCTGAATAAATGAACTTAACGGGATAAAACATGCCATTAAATAAACTAGAACCTTGGAGAATGCGAAGAAAATGTAATCGTTTGAATTCAAAATGGCACTCACATTTGTGACTATTTATTTTTTTAATTGTCATTCTTTTCAGCATAAATGAAAAAAAAAAATTAAGCAATGGGATAACTGCAACACACAAGAATACTCCATCAATAAATTATTTTGAATGCTTTATAAACAATTATTGATTGTATGATAACAATTCATTTCATAGAAATATATATATATATATATAAAGATACTTGTGTACAACACATGGTCTGTTGGGACCATATAAATAATTCATAGAGACCAATGAGATTTGAGATAGATGTATGTATACAGCGAAGATCCGTTTTTATAAAAGAATGTTAAACAGCGACAAAGGACCAAATGAAAAGAGAGTACCTTCATTCACTGTGTACAGTTACAGGGGGCAGACATGTTGCAAAAAAGCTTGTCCTGTTTCCTACTGAGCCCTTAAAGGGTCATGGCGGCAAGAAAAAATGGGAGTAACTGTATAGGCTTGTATAACTCACAACATTTTCATTTAATATAATTTTCGCAAGTTAATTAAAATTTACAACGTTTAAATATAGATACACTCGCATTTATTTTTATATTCGCTTTCACTCGACCTAGTTCTTAAACGCTCGATGTTTCCGACCGGAACGATTTACACGAACACTCAAGTCCGCTTCCAAACAATTAAATGCTTTCTGTCTTGGCAGCAAAGTCACCGGGAAAGAGACAGTAGTGTAGCGTGTCCTGTTTAGTATCCAGCCACTTTTTAGGACGAACCAAGCTCCACAAAATCGGTCCGTCAGTAAATGCGTCCTTCCTAGGTGCTAATAGGCTGGTCCAAATTCATCTTAAGCGTGATCGTTCATCTCTGATTCGCACAGCGCCGAGCTCTGAATTCATACTCGCACGCTGATTATTTAAGAAGTCGTTTTACTCAGAATAAATTATCGTCGACGGAAGGCTGTCGAGGGCTATTTGAGCCTGTAATCGTTATACATGAGCGCCATGGCGGAGGTACCAGGTACATCGAGTGAGACGATAACAGAGACCGTTGAGACGGGCACACCGCCACCACCCCAGCAGGTATGTGCCCTAGTTTCTGAAGAAACTAGCTCTTTCTTTAAGACCAACCCTTAACAAGAACAAGACTCTCAAAAGTGTATTTGGGTGCAAGATCTGAGACGACAGCGTAAAAACTAGTTTATCAATAATCATAAGGTTTTGGGGATGTAACAGACTGATCTGTACCAGGCAAAGGCCTGTTCTGCAGTACAGGGGTTGCTGGTGTAAATAAGCAAGATAAGAGCCAATAAAAAACGTGCAACTTAATATTAATGCAAATTTAATTTGAAATTTAATCATGTCATAAGCTTAAATCTAACTTGAGGCAGTGTCAGAAAAAAATAATAACTGTTATATATATATATATATATATATATATATATATATATATATATATATATATATATATATATATTGTGTTAATCAGTTTACAATTAAAAGATGTGATGTAAATTTAAATTCAAAATTTTTAACTGTTGTTGTTTAACTTGTAACACAGATTTTCGTTAATAAATATTCCATATTTATTATAGGTTATTGATCACAATCTTTGATGGAGAAGGAATAAACTAAAATAAATGACAAAACGATCAGTCTTTGATCACAAACTCGCTGTAATCACTCAGAAGGGTTGCGTATGGCGGATCATGTAGGAATGGGAATATAACTATGACCACATCTGAGTGGAAAAGTAAATAAACAGGGAAGATGTGAAATGGGTGAAAAGGCAGAAAATAGAGGCATGAATATAACAGACTGTGACAAAAGGTCCTTTCTTGGTCTTATACATCCTCCTTTGCACGTTGAACACATAGAAATACAACTGTGAAACCACATTAATTGCGTTATTTTTTTAGCGTGCTAAATATTTCAAAATAAACACATGTTAACACGCTAATTTTGACAGCACTAATATACATATAAACTTCAAATGGTTTCCTGGGTCTTTTAATGCCAAGAAGACAGCCACTGGCATTATCCACAAGGAGGGTTTTCTGTATTAATTCAGATGACTTCTAACATCATGCAAAATCGATCTTAGGTGAAACTTAAAAAAAAAGAAGAGAGAAACATATTTTGATAGCTGGTAATCCAGAGAAAACCATCATAGTATGCATAATTTTAGTGTGCGACACGGTTTGAGCTCTATAAACTCACACATGAGCAGATACTGGAGGTCGGTGGAAACAAAGGCCAACCGTAGGGAGTAGAGCAAACCTAGACGTGCCATTAGTCGAGTTAATTCAAATATTTTTTTCATACGTAGCGCTGTAATGCAGATGCTTCAAAGCCTAATAAAGATTTGTTTGTTTTGTGAATTACTAATATCCAGTGGTGTAAAAGCAGCAGATGCTGTTTAAAGTCCATTTTGGTGTTACCACAATCAGTGATGGGAGGGGTCAAATCATCTGCTGATGTTGGTCCACAGGGTTTTCTAAAGTCTAACATGGTTGTGTCCATTGTTGGCTAAACACTAATAATGTATTTACACTTGTGAGGGAAGGAGTTGACAGGAGTTGGTATGCGTAACATGCTGCTGCTGTTGTTTCAGGAGGGCAGAAGCGTAACCATCAAGCTCAGGAAAAGGAAGACTGAGAAGAAGGTGGAGTGGTCCAGTGACACAGTAGATAATGAACATCTCGGGAGGCGCTCTTCAAAATGTGAGTCTGGGATGGCTAATTGTGTTTGAATACATTAATAATTAGATTTATTTATCGTTCACAACTTGGAAAAAGAACTCTGTCTTACACTCACTGTTTTCAGGTTGCTGTGTTTATGAGAAGCCTCGACAGTTTGGCGAATCTTCCTCGGAGAGTGAGGGTGATGATGACGAGGGCTGTGGAAGTGCGCATTGCATTCTTGGGCATGGCAGAAGAGGTCATGGACAGAGGGAGGGTGGGGGTACCTCAGTGCCCCCTAGCTCAAGGGGACCCAACCCTCACTAGATGTTGAAATGAGTGGGAGAGTTGGTGTGGAGGGTAGGGCACCGGGCACTATATTCATAATCACTCACCTTCACTCACATTGAACTACATCACACACATTTACTGGGTGTCCAATGCTCTTGCTGAATGATGACGCAATGTGATTCGTTTATTTTTTTCTCTGCTGTTATTATTTCGATGACTAGGTGAACTTCCCACTCTGGGGGCTCTTGATAATTATTGTGTGTTGTACATAGGATGTTGGATTTTATTCCCTTTTGTAAAATCAATATTTATTTCTATGTGTTGACTACTTGAGCTTACCATATCCGTGTCCACAAGTCATATTTTAATAATTAAAAACATTCAAATTTTATTCAGGAAGGTTACACTTGTCTAATTCATCAAGTATTCTGTGCTTTGCAGTGTCCTAATTTACATATTGTTAAGCTCCGCCCTCCTTGTAGACTTGAACAGCTTGAAAACTGCTTTAGCGGTCTGTTCAGGATGTTGGCGGACGATACCACAGATGCTTTAAAACCCAGTGCGAAGCATTTATAGTTGGATACAGTGGTTAATAGCCTTATATTAGAGGTGCCAGGATACTGTCCAAATGAAAAAGTAGTTCGCCTGAGATATTTGGTAATGGTGTTTATTTTATTACTTAAAATAAAGCAGGTCAAATTTCTGCTTTGTACACTGTGTGGTTGTCTACATCGTGTTTAGCATTCTGAGGTTGTCTACATTTCGGTGGACAGGACTTTGCGTCTAATCTTGTCGCAAGTTTTGTTTATTCATCATTTGGGGTGTAGTGTGTTTTTGGGATGTCCATGTATTTGAATGTTTAAAATGAATCCATTTACTTTATTTTTTATAGTAGGGTTTAAATTGTAATGACAATATCATCAGACAATCAGATTAGTCAGCATGAACATAACGAGACTTGGTCAATGTTACTAAAAGATTTGCTTTATATTTGTAGATTATTTTTTGCTTTGTGTGAAAACATCAAATAACACTTTGATTCTTTCATGTCATTAATGTATTTTAGCAAACGATCAGGACTTTTTGGTTTATAAAATACAAATTAATCAGCTGTAGATGTTTTTTTTGTGAAAAATGTGCAGCATTACTACTTCACAATTTGCCCTGATAAATTATCTTTAAAACATTTTTTGTGTCAAGGCTTAATATAGTATTTAGTACAAACTGAAAATGAACTGTTTTTATGTTTTATAACAAAAAAAAAAGCTACAGTTTGAGACAAATAAAATCATAAATCCCCCCTCCCACCAACCCAAAGATAACATCAAAACAATGTGAAAAAAAAAACAGCCATACCTCTCCCAAACGTTATACACCGTTCCAAACGCTTTTTGTACCTTTGGGCCGTTTTGGGGAGCAAGCCACAAGCCAGGTCTTGTACTTCCAAGGGTAATGCCTTCTTTTCACCACTAGATGGCACATCTGGCACCAATTGGGTCTGTAAAAATCCCGCATTTGCTCACTTTTGTAATTTGAATACCTTGCAGAATAAGTGTCAAAACCAACCAAATCAAAGCCAATAAACCTAGACATTATACTTTAAATCAAAATGTAAAAATGTGTCAATCGCAAAAATCATTTAATACTCATCTGTTGAGAATACACCAAAACAATGCAATCGATGTGAAAAGTGCATTTGCTCCATATTTGTTTTCCTCACTCCTTCATAGCTTGTCAGTCATCTAATATGATTAATTGGAGCATTAAGGTTAAAAGCTGCTGTTATTACACAGAAATCGGTATGAAATGTCCAGATATGGAATCTAAAGTGCATGGCTGGATGCTAGCCAAGGCTAAATGCACATAGCATCATCATGTCCTCTGATGTCAGAGAGCGTTTACAGCAGATTTCAGTCAGTCATCTGTGTCCCATTAACTCATCAGTCGCCCCTTTATTCCCAGTGCACCTGTTTGTACCTAGCAATGCTCACAGAGTGAAATTGAAATCAATAAACAGATGGGTTTGAACAATTGAGTTGTTTATATCTTTTAAATGTACAAACGTTTTGTTCATTTCAAAAGAAGAAAGTGTGGATGTATGAAATAAAGTAAGAATTGTAACACCTTACTGCAGCCTATCCTGCAAATCAGATGTTCACATGCAGTGTTTTACCTTATATACATCCATTTAGCCCCCTCTTCTTCAGCACACTCAATTTGTGTAGAAAATGCTTTTAATCATTCAGAGTTCATCCCAGGCCTGATCCCTTTTTTTTAGATCATAAAAGAGGGATAAAGCATTATTGTTGTTGCCTCCCAATGACTTGAAATGTGCTAGGTTAGAATAAAGGGAAAAAAACAAACCTTAAAAAAAGACTTCAGAAATTACGTCATTTAAACAATGGTTATAAGAATTTTATTTTTTTTAAATCAATGACTCAAATTTTTCCATAAAAAAATTAGACAGGGCCATTTGACTGCCTTTTTCCTACACTTAAATTAATAATTCTAAATGTACATATTATTCTTTTTCACATTTAGGTCAAGGAGCAGTGTGTGGTAGTACTGCTCCCTGTATTGACCAGCCCCCACTGATCATGCATTACCTCTGGAGTTGACCATTTTAGTAGTTTAAGCTATTATTGCGAATGATATCAGTACTCTTTCTCATAAAATAAGACCTAAAACTTATAAATGTATATCTTTTTTAAGAGTTACACTGTTATGTTGTAGGGTTGCAACATGACTGTGCTCTAGTTGACAACTGTAGTGAATTCATATCATGGTAAGAACACATCAACTACGGTATATCTGATAAATGACTGACCTGACAAATTAAGTTCAGTACAGGAAATTATCCAAAAATTTAACCCAATGTCAAATGGATGCAACAACAAACAATCGTTTCAGTAAAACTGGTTCACATAGGAACAGTACTGGTAACCTCTGCTGCTGAGGAAGAGTTTCTCTGAATCACCAGCCTCAGCAATCACAAGTTTACAGCACTTCAGATGAACACCACACAGTTCATTTTCACTGATGTGGAGATACTTTTAATCAAGTACAAAGTGTAAGTTCTCATTCCCATCCTCGACTCAATACAGACACAATCCAGGCACGAAATGTGGGAAAAGGAAGTTTATTTTAGCTATGAAGACTGTGTAGCACTTAAGGACAGAAGATGTGCAACTCACAAAACTTTGCAATCAATTTTACTGTCAAGAAAACTATTCCCAGACTCAGCTTTAACAATGGCCTGCTCTGTAGACCAACTAGAAGAAAAGTAAACCAACGATTGTAAAGCCAGGTTTCAATACTTAAACGTGTACAACTTGAAAGCCAGTACCATAAAGAAGAGTGAGATTTTTAGAGTAACATGCATAGAGCAAACGCCATCTTTAAGAAAACAATTCTGTGCAAAAAGCATTGGATATTATGGAGTTGTGCAAAAGTACTAAACATCTATACCCATAATTCCCTGTGAACTGGCCAGAGTACTAGATGTTGTGAGGCACGAAAGAATGATGAATAATGCTGTAGAGAAGCAAAAACAAGTGTCAAATATGGAGTGCTTTGAATGTGACAAATTTCAAGAAGATTCCTCATGAGAGTTGAATGGAGTGACAGAATGCTGAACCTCAAGTTGTTCGACTGAGGTAATATGGAGTTCACATGCAGATGTGCTTTACATACAGCATGGAGTGTAATATTAGACACTATCTAATAGATTAATAATGTGAAGCCTTCCACAGAAAGTCCCAGCAACATTCCTGTAGAATCAACCAATCCATCCATAGTTCTTTAGGGTTTTTCTTTCTTCCAGCGCGTCCCAGTACACTTGGCTCAGTGAGTAGAGTGTGACCGGAACAATGCCATGGTTGTAGTCATAATATCCTTGGAAAGCGAGAGGTGACCAACTGTGCCCCTTCCTTCCAATGTAAATCACTTTGGATAAAAGCATCTGCCAAATGTAAGTATAATTAAAGAAAGTACAAAGGTTGTAATGAAAGCTGTGCCTCTACGTTTAAAGTAATTGTCAATTCTCTTGGGGGGTTGTTTATGAACGAGGCGAAATATCTGGGTATTTCAGCAGATCAGCAACCTGTGACAAAAAAAAAAATAGAGTTAACATGTGAAGAAATAATCATATTCACGATACACAATTGAGCAAAATGTAAAAAAACTGTCATAAAATGGTTGTGTTTTGTCACCAGATGTAAAAATGATATCCATTTAAATAAAAAAAGGAAGTTATTCCAGACAACGTACAAAAGGGTTTTATAGAGTAAATAAGCTTGAACATGTCATGGGCTTTTCATTTTAAGGTGTTGAACAAGAAAAAGTACATTAGTCTTTAGAACTGCTTCAGTCTCAAGGAAACAAAATAGAATAGTTTTTTTAGAGAGCATTTCATAGCATTTTGGATATTCATCGCAACATTAATTTATCTACTTTTGTCCAACCCATCTTTGAGCATATGCACCATTAACAAATGAGTCCTGCAGGTGAAAAGGATATATAATAGACCTGGAAGGTAGAGTTGCCGGAAGTTATTGTTTAGGGTTTATTGAAGACATTCCAATGTGGTTGCACTAGAAAAAGTAAAGGGATGAATAGCGGTTAAATTGCACACCAGCAGGAGTTTGGTTTAAAAAGTATTTCCATGTGACCGTTTCTGAACACAATACTGGTATTGTCACCGAAGACCGATCAAAACATTTTTTTTCTATGACATCACCACATTGTATGTTTTCAGGCTATGAGCTTGTACCAACCAATTTTGGATTGTTGAGTATTAGTTTGTAGTGTTTCCCCTGATACACAAGTACAAACTAAAACTTACCAAAAATGGACTTCAGCTTTTCTTAATTCCTTTGCAGTTTTCCTCAGAAGTCTGTTGTGGTTCATTCTGCTCCCATATGTCGTTCTGTTCCTCCTCTGTCTCTTCATCAGCTTTTCCATCGTCCCCTTCTGCCTCGCTCTGGCAAACACTGACCGAGATGACAAGGGCTTGAACGATGCCATAAATCAAAGCAAAGTGTGGTAGGTACTCTTGCACCACCCACAGCAGTCCAGACATGCCAACAGATGCCACGAGAAACATCGCCATCCCATGGAACCAAAGTTTCAAGGCTCCCTGTACTCCCAGTACATCTAAAATGACCTTCGTTGGAGGAGACACAGTACTCAAGAACCCAACTACGAACAAGTCAAAGAGGTGTCTGAGAAAATTAAAACAAATGTCATAGTGTTCAGGCAAAATCTCCCCCGTCCACGAGCGAGAGAAGAATCGGAATGCTGAGGAGTTTTCTAATAGTGGCGTGGGAGAGGGTGGAGGCGTCCCGTAGTCTGACTCCCCATCGACTTCATCACAACCCCATGTGCTTTCATTCCACTCGGCACATTTCTGCTGGGGAAGCCCAGTGGATGAAGAGGACCACCAGGGCCAAAACAAGTACCTGGTTGGAAGCATTCTCCTCCACCATCTTGGAGAGCTTTGTACATTCGTGTTCACAGTTTCAACTTCAGGCCTCATTGGCCTGAGCTCCTCCACTTCCAAAGCCTTGATGTACTCATGAGTCTCCCAGAATTCCTCAGGGGTGGAGCTTTGATCATCTTTGGTTTTCTCACGGTTCCAAACCCAGGAAGCTAGTCCCCATATGCCCCATCTGTTTGTAGTTGGATGTTTTATGGTGGAAGGAGGTTTTGGTTTGGGCCTACTGCCCCAGGAGTAGAGATTGGCTGGGCTGACCCACCCCCAAACTCGCCCAACGACTGCTGCCATGCTGACTCTTCAAAACTGGGAAAAAAAAAAAGAAAAACATTGGGATGAAAAATGTAATGCAATCACACAAGAATTTCACAAATAGCTGTAGAAACAAAGAGCATAGAATAAAAAATAATTTTGAGTAACATACTACTGAATATTGGGTTTTTAATATACTATAACAGCTTTATAACAAAACTCTAATCTTAGGTAACTTATCGTGTACAAGTATTGGTGTTAACATTAGCGCCTTAACGTTACACAGTAGCAAGAACATTGTCTCTCCACAATGACACCTAAACAAACCAGTATTGAGGCGTGTTTGTATTTGAGCAAATAAATGGAACACAAATAATAGGCCACGCCCGAGCACACTATTCATTGAGAAAAGACAAATTTCCGTAAATATTACTTGAAGCATTCACAGCTAAAGTTAAGCTACAACAGTAATTTCCTCGGGCGAAACGACAAATGCTAGCTTATATAAACAAGTCGATGGACATAATAATTTAAAATGCTTACCACGTCGATCAGCATATAATAATAATCAGCATCGAAAGAAAAATTAACATACCTTCGACCAAACTCTTAAGAACAATATGCTGAAAGGACAGGTAACAGCATTGTTCCGACATTACAGCCCCTCTGCTTCGGAAGGAAAACAGTTGAGTTTGCTTAGCGAAGCCAGCTTCACAGCTTCAGCTTCCGGAAAAGAAGCTAACGCGTATTCAAGGAAACTTAAATCAAATAATTAAAACATTTGAGGACGATATGAAGGATAAAGCTTCCATAAAACACACGAAAACGTGATTTGAGCTGCTCTCTGTTGAGCCAATTAGTTTTTGAGAAGAGGAAATCCCCGGGAATCGGTTCCATCGAGCGGTTCATGACCGAGTGTGATTGAGACGCGTCCTTCTATTAGCTTTCTAAACATTAAGTATAATGTGAAATAGCATGCAGCGTAAAATACAGAAAAAACCCCAACATTCTGGCTAAGAAATAATCTTTATTCATTCTTAGGGGGTGGGGTAATAAGTTGATTTTAGTGAAACATCGATTCGGATCGAGATCCGATTCAAATGAACAAATCGTTCAGGTCAAGCAAGAATCCGGTTACTTGACACCTTTGTTAAGAACTTCAACAGTGACTTGGGTTTGGGTATAAAATTCTGTTTTATGAGTATACAAAAACAATTTAAAAAAAAAAAACCCTTGCGTTTGTCGAAAAGATGTAGTAAAAATGTAACGCCAAATGGCGATTCGACTGGGATGAGACACGATTCCATAATAAAGGTTTAATAGAAAACCGACCAACGAGTAAATTCAGTATTCACTTACAAAGTTTAAATATTCTTCAGCTTAAACAAAATATAAAATTTAAAAAATGAATTTTTGAACACAAAAAGAAAAAAACAGAATTAATAATGATTTAAAAAAGCAGTTTATAAAACATAGATTTAAATGTTTGCCGTATAACCTTGACTGGTGTAAGGGTATATCCAATGTACTTGTTTAAGTGTCATTCATTTTTAAGAATTGACTTAAACTCAACTACAGTATCCACTTACTCCTTCCAACCTCCCAAAAACAAAGTTTGAACAGCTGGAAAATTGTGTTGGAATTACTTAAGAGCAATAAAATAGTTATTCAATTATAGCGCATAATCAGCAACTAAGTAGAGATTTTAAGTTGAAACTTACAAATGCTCCCTGTGAAAATATCTAGTCACCTAAATGAAGAGGACCCATCATTAGCCAATGGTCTGGTCATGGTCTTGTAGTATTGGATGAGAAGTCACTAGCCTAGTAAAAAGTAAAGTACTTGATGGATAAACGCACAGCAATTCTCAAACTGACATAGGTTAGTGATGCTGGAAATAAAACATTTAACACATAAAGCAAGTTGACTTTTCCTTTGTACCACACGTCACCCTATGTGCTTGGAAGGAAATAAAATACATCAGAAAACTACTTCGAAATCAGAGCATTTATTGCAGTTGGATTTAATGTTATACTCGTAAATATTGATTACTCTAGTCTGAATATTATAACCACAACCTATTACTTTAATTTAAACAATTAAATTCATTTTCAGATTTTACAATCATTTTGGCACTATCTTTTAAAGGAATTCACAAAACACAGTCCAATAGACAACCACTTTACACAGTGGAAATATTCATGAGACAACATTCAAAAAGTAAGTTGTTTCATGAACAATTTTAAAATGCATACATATTCATGAAAGTATTGTTTGATTCAGACGAAACACTGAAATTTTAATTAAATTTTAGTTCACTTCACAGCTGTCCACCCCCCCCCCCCCTTTAGCCAAAAGCAGGATTTTCCATCCATGTCATCTCAATTCACGGCTGACCACCCCCCTTAACCAAAAGCATGTCCAGCAGTGTAATAGAATCAGTATTTACATCAGCCTCCACATGACATCATGTCAACCTGAAAAAAAAAATTATTCACAAAGTCTTAAGTTTCAAACAATTGTTCATTTAAAAATATTGTGCTCAGAGAAATGTGCAAAGCTTCATGTTTTCATCAGAGACTCTAGTCCAAAGAATCATCATTGCACGCAAAGGCTGAACATTGTTGAAACCGCTCAATGCCTATTGGTAACATGTGTATATATTATTTTAATGTTTTCAAATGTTCAACCAATGCATTAAATGTGAGTCCTGCCTATTTTAAATCAAATAATGACACCTGTAAACATGGATTTCTTGTAAAGTGCTGCACTTCATCTTGGATCCTGCGAGTAAAACAAAGGACACATTTTAGGCAAAGCGGAGCACAATTAAGTAGACGTTACTTTTAATATATCCGGCACAAAAAGAACTAGAAATGCTAGCTAGGAGCTCAACCATTTGTCTGAAGTGGAGTACATTAAAGCACTAATGGCTACACTTAAAAACGTTTACATAAACTGCAAGTTATTCATGTTGATTACTTTACAGGCGCTGATTAAAATAGATTCTATAATTTTTCCTAATCAAACATTTATTTTGACTGCTTCAGGGCCTACTCTGAACAGCAGAGAATAAATGACTTGGCCCTCAAGTATCTTTAAGTTGGACATATTGGTTCAGTGGCATTTCACACTTATTGTGGATGTTAATTAAAAATGCCAAAACAACTGAAGCACTTAAACCCATAGTGACAACACAGCAGTGATTAATCAATAATGAGATTTTCTGTCAAAGATTGCCATAGTTAATAACTTTGATTAACAGTTTTAATCCACGTCATTTTGACACGATGGCTAATTGACATTTTACAATCTTTGAAAAAAAAAAAAAGCTCAGGACTGCATTGTCTCAAAATGAAAACACAAACCAACCATTTATTGCATGTGTTCAGTGCCCAGTAAGTATCTTCATTTACAGTCCACAGCAGACTTTAAATGATCGGCCTCTTCAACCTATAAAATGGAAAAAATAATAATGACTGTCCACATGTCTAAGTTCTGAAAATAGATGGATCAAGTAGCGCATGTGTTCAGTGCACTGTGAAGACCTTCATTTAATAATCAGAGACTCTAGTCCAATGACTCATCAGAACATGCAATTAAGACTTCAATGCAACAATTACAGTGATCCTTACCCAGTCAGCTGATCTGGGAAACACTTGCTCACGCAGGTCTACCTGTGAAAGTTAATTATATTTAGGCATTTCCAGGCAAGTACAAAAACAGAACACTGATGACTGCATGCGTTCAGTGCACTGTGAAGACCTTCATCTAACAATCAGAGACTCTAGTCTAATGACTCATCAGAACATGCATCACATGACTTCAATCAAAGAGTTGTAGAAACAATCTTACCTTTTCAGTCAACACCAGACCATGTATAATGTGAAACATTCAACTGCCCCCTTCATCCTACAAAATGTAATAACACTTAGGAAAATTCATTGATTCACAAAAATTAAAATTTGTTGCTTGACTTATCATAACATGAAACAAAACCATCACTAAGATCAAACAAAAGGCATGTTTGATAGTTTTGGACAAAGAAATATGTGAGAAGTGAATCAAAGTAGGGTATAGTATATGCCTTATATACAGTTGCTTAGTTTCCATGAAGCAGAAACAGACAATCAAAACGTTTCAGGCAAAACTGGGTAATTTTATTAGAGGTATTAAATATTGAGGTCATTTTATTTAATTTTTATTTTATGCGTTAATAAATCTAATGCATCTTAATACGTGGGATCTTAATATTTAAGACTGATGTGTGGCGAACTATTTCTTTACTGTACAAAGTAACTGAAAATTTGAGACCTTGAGAGAAAAAAAAGAAAAAAAGCCAGGTTTGCGAGAAAAAAAAAGATCCAATATACCAATCCAAACCTTATTTGGTCAGATATGTGATTTCCCGTTAGCTCCCATGATCTTCAACTGAGAGGAGTCATCACACAAAACATAGCATCAAAAATTCAGCTCTGTGTATATTGACCTTAACACTGTTAGAGTAAATTATTCACACATTTTCTGTCTAGTGTTGTGACCTTTATTAAATTCCCCTTAAAAAGAGCTCTACTCTTGAAGTTAGGTTAAACAATAGATCAACTGACTAGGTTTTGTGACTAATTTCATTGGTATAATTCTTACCCATCTTAAACGAAGGCCAAGAGCTTCTGGAAACATTTGTTCCATTCAACCTGAAAGAGGTATAAAGTTAGCCATTTAAAGTCACTAGAAAAAAACTTGCTTAAAACCAGTTATTTGTGTTCAGTGCACTGTGAAGACCTTCATGGAGAAATCAGAGACTCTAGTCTAGTGACTCATCATACCACTAGGATTATCTGTAAATTATGTGATTTAAAATATAATACTTGCCCATTGAGTTTTCTTGCCCTTTGCATTCAATCGTTCTCATATATAGCCTGTAAATAAAAAAAGGTATTTATGTACGTTTAAACAAGTACAAACGAGTCTTTTGAGCACTGGACGTGTTCAGTGCACTGTGAAGAGCTTCATGAAATAATCAGAGACTCTAGTCCAATTATTCCTCACAACGTGCAAGAAACGAAGTTATTTTTGTGAAAATGCAATGGTTTAATTGTAGAACTAGTTCAGACCAATTGGTTGACGATTGTAATAAGCAGATGCCCTGTGACTTCCATTTCTCCCGTGAACCTGCATCAGAGATATTGGACCTGTGAAATAAACGGTAATGCGTGCGAAGTTAGTACAGCGGAACACAGAGAGCATCTGAAACAAACACGGAAACAAGAACCCAATAGATCATAAAAAAATACTTTTCCTACCGTTTCTTAATTATTTAGTACTCTCAACACTGGACACATTATTGTTGACCACGAGGGTATGAGCACATGGTCGGTTGAAATGCTCCATTACAAGTTAAAACAGGAAACATTAACATTTCCATAAAAGTAAACATTCAAATATCATATAAGTATCAACATGTTCAAAATAAACGTTAATATTGCAACATTAGATGAAATAATCGTGGCGTTACTATTACCATTTGCGCCATATTAGAGAGTCTCACAGTGCAAAGGCAGTGTCTTTTAAAGAGGTCCTCCTGCGGGGTTGGCGAAGGATATGCCTGAATGAAAAAATATTTTGCAGCCGCAAAATTGTAACATTCACACACTGCGTTTTTAAATAATAATGTTGTTGTAATTGTTAAGGAATAATTAATCTATAAAAAAAAGTATTCCAGTAAAAGACAATTAGTCCAAAATGTAAATTTGTTTTTAGTTAGTTTACATAAAAAATGCAAATCCTGCAACGCGTTGTTCTTAAAAAAAATTATTATAAATATATTATGCTAATTTTGGCAGTGGCACTAAATTCGTCTGGTTGCTATGGAGCCCAGTCATCCGACGTTGCCAAGAGGAAGCGGAAATAAATCATACGCGCAGCATTTGTCTTTCTTTCTGAGTTACTATCAATAGCAAACCTATTTTATATTTCAAAGATAAGCGCGAAAATATGTAACGCTTGCAATTTTATAAACGGTTTTTTATTCAATTTCCAATTTTGCCTGAGGGGTGTGTTCAAATAGCATTAGTGCTCATCACTAGCGCTCATCCATCACTAGGGAGTGATAGAAACAATGGAAGAACAGAAGCTGCTTCAACAATAACACGCCTACAGCCCTTAAATGTGCCTTAAACATATGTACATCTGAAGCGACATTACCGAGGAACTGGTGTATGGAGTGTGGTGTCGTAAGAATCGATGTTATTTACTACCATACACGCATTCGAGTCTGCGGCATAAGGCGTTAACTTAGATGTATATTGTCTTTAGAGCTTTAGAGAACAGTTGCAATGGAGTTCCCTTTTGACCTGAACGCGCTTTTACCCGAGAGAATTTCGGTGCTCGATAGCAACTTGAGCACTGGTCGGAAAGCTCAAGGAAGGTAATGTACTTTATGTTTCAACGTGAGCTGCTCTTGTTTTGCAGCACTGATTGACATTTGTGCATGTCACACATTGGTACCACTGATGAGTTTAGGGGTCCCATGCTATTTTTGTTGCTCCAGGGCACCTCTTCATTAAGATATGTCAACCCTGTCATGTCATTTGACCTGTATCCCTTGAGATCTGCAATAGTGCCAGACTGTGCCATTGTGTTGATGGTGATGATAATCAGAGAGATAGAGGGGGTTATTGCATTTTAATGTTTGCAGAAAATACATTAGAACATTATAAAGTATATGAGAGTTTCCATTTATTTAATATTCAACAAATGTACATGCAGCAGATTTATATAGTTATAATCTAAAGCTCTACTGATGAATTCTTTGTAATAATGCATTTCAAGGTCATCTTAAAATATTTTGTTGGTCATGAAAAATGTTTGAAAGTATCTGGGAGTGCATGCGTTGATGTCAATTTCCCACCAAACCACCCAACTTCATTCAGACGGAATGGCAAAATATGCGTAATAGTGAAAAATGTATAACCGCAAGTTATTCTGATAATTACAGCTATGAAGAATTGGGTTTGCTTGTGATTCCTGTGATCTACCAGATGATTGGATTTTCTAACATTTATACATTCCAGATGTCAACAAGTTTAAAGGTGTAAAAAAGCCTCAAGGCCTGGTTGTACATTAAAAACGGATTTGTTGGGGACTTTAACAGTTACAAAGACGCATTCTGCTTGTATGTAGAAACATTTTCATTAGAGAAACTATAATCTAGCTGGCCTTTACTGTAGTTAATGCAAATTAACTGTCTCATATTATTACTTTTAAATACAGAACAGCGGTAAATTCCCATAATTTGGTGAGAATTTTGGTAACTTTACCATTGGCCATGTTTAATTTCTTCTCTGTGCAGTCCTGTGATTTATTTATTGTAAAAATGTTTTTTTTTTGTAATATTTGACATTAACAATAGTTTAAAAACTGAAAAAGTCTGAATGTTATTTTTAAAAGTATGTATGAACCCCGATGTGTTTATTTCTAACACCCGCATACTTTGTTTTCTCTAGACCAGATCCTCTTTTTCAGATCACCACAGTTATAGATGAACTGGGCAAAGCCTCTTCTAAGGTAATAATGACAGTCTTTTGTCTCTTTTCACGCTTTAAGTTGAGTTCGCTTCAGTTTATCATTATATTTGCATGTCTATGGTGTATTTATCGCCTCAGGCCCAGCAGCTGCCAGCTCCAATAACCAGTGCTGCAAAGCTCCAAGCCAACAGACAGCATCTCTACCTCCTGAAAGATGGTGAACAAAACGGGTACAAATAAAGCACGCTTCCGCCCGCCCTCCCCGCCGCTTCAGATTAAATCTAGTTACATGTCAATAAAGCTGACCTCTCTCCTTCCTGTGTTCATATTGACATACAAACACATTCACATCATTTGAGCCAATAATAACCTCTGACTCCCTCTTCCTGTTTTGCTCTCTCAGTGGGAGGGGAGTTGTTATGGGATTTCTGAAGGTTGGCTGCAAGAAGCTGTTTTTGCTGGTGAGTTTTCGCATTAATTAACTTGTCTCTATTCGGAATGGCTTTGGCCAAAACATGATGACTGTTTTGGTGGATTTTCATCTACAACGTTAGATTAGAAAATATGAAATACTAGGTGGACAAACTTGGTCCAGGGACAAATTCCATTTGTCCTTCTTTACCATACTTCTTAGCCTAATTCTATGCCATTTCCGTTGAAATAGAGTGGTATATCATTCAATGTTGTTTGCTGAAAGTGTACAGATGATTTTAGCTTTACCTTCTTCCTGAAACCGTACAGCTTTTGGGTTTCTTCTGGTGACCCCAAATGTAATCAGATTGTTGTATTTCTTCACCTTCAAAAAGCAGCTAAAAACTTTATTCATTTGAGAGCACTTACTAACTTAACCTACTTACTTACTAACTTAACATAAGCACTTAATTACTAACTTAACTAAAAACAAAAAAAAAAAAAACCTCTGAAGCACTGATTTGAATTCACTTTCTGTACTAGCTTGAATGTGTTCTACGTGTATGTCTTCTGATCAATCCACTTTGTACCAAACTGCTTGATGTTTACTCCCAATGTAAGTCGCTTTGGATAAAAGCGTCTGCTAAATACATACATGTAAATTTCTCATAGTTCTTACTTTAGTAGTATGTGAGACAAGTTTAGGATCCCTGATTTGATACAATAGACTACAAAAGCTGTTTTTCAGGTGGTAATAGGGCGTGGCTTTGCAGTAGTATTTACACATTAAAGAATTTATATTGACCATGGGCTTCGAAACTAATTTTTTATTTTGTGAAAACTGCTGTTCTGGTTTATTTGTGTATACATATTTGGAGAATGAATAAAAAAGGAATATTATAATTCCTTGTAAATAAATAAGAAGCATTTTTTGTCACTTCAAAGCATTCACTAGGATAAGAATTTGTGGAGCTTTGAATTAGAACAGATGGATTTTTAAGATGTTTTCTGAGGGGGAACAACAGAATTGATTTTTAGTACTAGAGATAATCAAAGATTTTTTTCCAGCTTTATTTCCACTTAACACTGTGCTATGTTTTTCTTTTTAGGACCAGCGGGGGGCGCATGTGGAAACAGAGCCATTGTGTGTGTTGGATTTCTATGTGGCGGAGACACTGCAGAGGCACGGCTATGGCCTGGAGCTCTTTGACTTCATGCTGAAAGTGAGTGTCAACCGAAAGCTTGTGTTGTGGAATATTTAAGTATATGAACATCTTTCTCATTTATTATATCATTCCCATCACGCAAATCTAGCCTACAAATCTAGCTTCTAAAAAATATTAATAATAATTTCAAGGGAAAATTGTAGCTTGCAGATACAGGATTTAAAATTAATGGATTAAACTGTATTAATATATTGTTATCCTTCAAAATGGTTTTCAATATTGTTATTTTTATTATTTGGATTTCATCTTCCATGTGTTTTTCTGTTGCAAAACAATAGTACTCTTCACTTTTTAGAAAAAAACATTTTGTATATTGATTATTTGTAAATATTATTTTTTTTTTAGAAATTGAAAAATATCAATACATGACTAAAAGTGGCCTGTGACAACGTGTTTGTTTTTGCATGGCACTTTACATGTATGAGCATGACTCATGTTCCTCTCTTGACGTTCTCCTTTGATTGAACAGCACAAACAAGTGGAGCCTGAGCAGATGGCGTACGATAGACCGTCCCCCAAATTCCTTTCATTTCTAGATAAACATTACGATCTCAAGAACAGTGTGCCTCAGGTAAGATTCAACTTAAAGACACATTGTACAGTGTCTGATGCAAAACAATCTATGCCAAACGTGATGTGAGTTTTTCGACCTCAGTGGTAAAGACAGACTTACACTACACTTATGTATATTATGAGAATATGCACATACCCCCAACTGCTCATTGACACACATTTCTAATCAGCCAATCACATGAATGCCTCTGAGTGAATCAAGAATGGGTAAGAAAGGAGATTTAAGTGACATAACATTTACATTTGTTACATTACACACCTGTAGAGCAGTAATATTTAACCACGGGGCATAGATTGAGGTATACTATAATCTGTCACCTTGAGAGAAATTTTTGTGGTTGAAAATGTTTTTTCTAAACTACTTTGAGCTGGTGGTGTTGCATAACACCGTGTAATCTGTGTTTGTGTCCTCCCCTGTCAAACCTGTTCTCAGGTGAACAACTTTGTGGTCTTCACTGGCTTCTTCCAAGCTCGATCAGGTAATTCTTGATTGCACCACTGTTCTTGTGTGGGTTTAGAATGTCATTCTGGTTACGTATGACAGTATCCCTTTCTCCTCATTTACAGTACATGAGGTGCAAAATGCTTTGAAATTCCTGCTCTTTTAGTACTCTGGACTGTGTATTCACTTAAAAAATTACCAACAGCTTTGTTTCTGTAAGGTTTAAAGTGTATAAAATTAACTCTGTAATATTAGAATGGTTAAAAGTTTTCTTCTTTGTAAACATGAAAGAAATTGCAACTGCAGATCTATCTGATCATATGGTGAAGCAAATAATCAAGTACCATTTTTGGTAAAGTTTTGTAAAGAAAGAGTTTATATAATTTTCACCTCATCAGTGATTGAATCGACAAATTTCAGAAAGTTTCTCTGTAGTTGCTTTTTGCAGACAAAACAAAAAAGACTAATATTAAAAAGACATTAACATATCTTTACAAAAGTTGGCCTGCATATTTGCCAACATGCCCTTAAGGTACTCAGCAAGATTTGTGGTCGCGCAACTTTATGGTCAAAAGATATAAATGCTAATAATTTTTGCTAGCTTTAACATGTTTTTATGACCCTGTTGATCTTTCGTCAGTCAATATCTATAAGATGTGGTTTAACAAATGACGTCCAACACTGTTTTTCTGGCAAATTCTCCCAGGAACACCTCCCTCTCCTCTGTTGGATCAGGGGATGTACGGATTTTTGTAAGGATACTCAATATCGGCTATTCTTCCTGTCTTTCCCTCTTTCACATCACGTTCTGTTTGAAGACTGTTTGACAACCTGATGATTTTAAACATTTCTCAACAGACTAAGAAATGATCAGCCCATACCTTTAATGAAGGGTATAATTTAATTTTGAGAAACAAAAAGTAACCAGAAAGTTCTATCTTTTTGCCAGAAACACCCGAAAAACATTGTTTTTACTGGGGTTCCTATGCAGTTTACCCCTCCACCAAACATGGCAACTTGAGTTGATACCAAACTGTTGGGTTGTAGACTATTTGTACAAAATTGTAGTTCTTCACAGTATGGTGTGTGACCAATTGTTTTCTTAGTTACTGTGTTACAGCTGGCTTGAGATCATCAATGAGGTCCTCCATTGTAATTGGGCTGAATTCAACAAGGTGAATAGTAGATGGAGTACATGGGAGGATGACAATTTTTTTTTGTGTTTACTCTATTAGCGTATTATCTCACCACTTGGTGATAGTGGTGAAGTCCTTAGGTCTTAACTTCCTGCCACTGATCTTTGGTCTTGATGGAGAGGCCCTTGATACCAGCAAGTTACTTGATTAAAAGATCCCCGGGATCCAGAATTCATAGGGGTTGAGATAGTTTTCATTTATATAGAATCAAGTGAGGTTTTAGCTTTTTCATATTCTTGGTTCTGGTCCCACATAGTTAAAACAAACCCACCATTAAAGTATGGACTGACGATTTTGTTGTCTATGGGAAAAATCCAAAATAAGTTGGGTGTCAACTACTTTTTTTTACCTTTAGTGGATCACTCCTTTATCCTGATAAATTAGGAGAGAGTCCAACTCAGTTGGAACCGAATAACCCCTGCCCACTTTACCCAGTCCCAACGAACACTCCCTTTCAAGGTCCCCAGACATTCTCCTTTACCATCCAATTAGAGATAAGTGCTATGTGTTTCCCTTAATTTATGTGCAATAAAAAAATCAATAAACGCTTTATGATTATTGATATTTATTGTTGTAAAAATTCAGTAACTGATTTTTCTATTCAATACATGTACTTATCCTTACATTTTTCTTTCCACAGTGGCCCAATTGAGAAAAGTTCCTCCAAAACGGCCAGAGGGAGAGATCAAACCTTATTCACTAATGGAAAGAGAAGGTGTGTTACTCACAAGCAGTTGGCAATATAAACCCAGCTGACATTTACTCCAGCTAAAGCTGAACATGACATCATCCAGGCGCAGTGATAAATGCATTCTTCTGGAAATAAACCCCCTTTATTTATGAATTCTCTTGATTTGCGCTATTGCTGAGTTTAAGACTGTTGTGTTTTAGAGCCTTGCAATGAAAGAATCAAATGTGAAGCTGTCAGGATTTGGAACATTTGAGGTATAGACTATAATAAGAAGGAGACGAGGAAGAAATTCAGCTTTATAAAGAAAAGGGGTTGTGAACTGAGAAGCTGTCAACGTTTTGAAAATATTTTTCATGTATTAGCCAGCTTTTGTGTAAAGGAAGTATAAATGTTGTGTCTGTTGACCGTATATGAAATGTAGACTGCTCCTGATACTTCATATGGGTGTAACAATATATCGTGGCACATATCTTTGAGTTACTGGGATAAATAGTCAACGAGTTTAAGTGAATTTGCTTCTAGTCACTTCTGAAACTTCTTTACATGTAGTTTTGTTTTATTTAACGTTTACCTAGTAGTAAATTTGGAAATATCCTTTACTCATATTTTAAATAATAAACAGGAAAAACATTATTAAACAAGATTTAAAGGAGATGACATAATGCAAATGTTAGCGCTGCCCCAAGTGGATGGATGATTGTAAAATCTCTAACACAAATCAAAGTAGATTCTAGCCTTCTTAGCTTTGTGGTTTCAAAACTAAAAAACAGGTTGTGCAAAGCTTTAGTGTGAAGGAATTATATGAGTATATGCTTATCTGTACATTTACTAATGCTATAGCTCAAATTCATTTGTTGTACAATTATATTTAATGCATTTATAACCTTTTGTCATCCTGATAGAAATTTAGTTTTTTGTCATACTAGTTCTCACTAAACTGACAGGGTGTGGTGCAGAATAAAGGTTCAAAGCTCAGGTTACACAGACAGATCTTGTCTGCAGTGAAGATGCATCAAAAGATATTTTTAATCCTCATTTTGTTCATTCTGTTATTTCAGATCTGTGCATGTGTATACAGTGATGGAATTTAACGTATGAATTTCATCATCTGAAGTTCTGTGGAAATTTGAAACACTTGAAAGACAATCAGAGGAATTAACTTTCATTTTTGTGTCAGTTACTTTTTTGGAAAACAATTTTGGATATGGTCTTACCATTTTTTGGAATCAGAATATCTATATTTTTTTAAAATCACTAGTTAACCTTTAAATAAACATTAAGTAACAAAATTTCCATCTTCACTTATCTTCTCATCTTCTTTTATCCCACAGTGTTTCGGGAGGAACAGAGAGCTCTCCCTTGGCCTTTTGTTCACCCCAAGGGTCCCCCACTCTCCCCTCCTCTACTTCCACCAGCTCAACAGTCCCGTTCTCTCAGTGTGGGATCCTCCCCCAGCCATCCCCCAATTCGGCCCGTAGCTGGCCCAGCCCAGAGGCTCCAGCAGGCTCAGAACAACGGCAGCTGTCGAGCCAGACGCACCAGGTACATCTCAAAAACACTTCACAATCTTTTGCAACAGTCCTTCTGCAAAATATAGTGCTTTACTTGCAAATATTTACATTCAAAGCTCTTTGGGTTTCCATCTGGAGCTTTTTAAGCAATGGCTGTATGGGAATGAAAGTGAGGAGACACTGGGATCCATGAACCACTTCCTGTGTTAGATGAGTGCATACTTGGCTCAACAGAGGGAATGTGGATCCAGCTCATTAGTACATCATTAGTGTATCTCTGTAGAGCGCATGAATATCATGATGTGCTGGCTGGTAACTTGCTAGCAGGCGTGACTTCTTTTTGAGAATCGCTAAACATGTTTCCTTTCTCTCTTTCCTCTTTCATGTTCATTTATACCTTGTTTTTTCTGTTTATCCTAATCATACATTCCATGCTAGCTCTCTTAATAGATCCAGCTTTAGCTTTCATTGACCTTCAGTGTTCGTTTCGTAAACTTTTGAGCTAGGATCAATTCAAATAAATAGTTTAACCGGGCATGAAATTTCAGTTTGTATTTATTCCTCAAAAAAGTAGCAAATTTTGGAAAACACCCTGAGAGATTTTGACCATTGGATGAACTAGTTTAGCCTTTTTTCCTTGTGAGTGACATGTTATGTAATTTGAAATGCACAATTTAATCCATATTTGTGGTGTCTACCCTTTCCACTATGCACTGTTTCACAAACCAGGCATTTTACTTCTGTATCAAGCAGCAAGTAATAAAACAGTTTGATTTTAGCCATTTGAGAATGAGTTTTTGTTGCAGACCTTAAAGAAAAAATGTTGCACACTTTCTAAACTTGACCTTGTTTGAACCAGTGTCTGAAAAGTGTCCGCTTCTTATTTCTAAATACAATAGCAGGTGTAATCACATTATATGAAATTTTTCTGTTGTACAGAATGCCTTGGAAATGTATAAAATCCCTGAAGCAGTGATGCCAGCTATGAAGAATTAGTTTTTAAAGATGTTGCATACTCATTTCACCATTCTATACAAATCCCAGGCTTTACACAGAATTGAAAAAAAAACATTTATGCAAAGTGTCAAAAGAGCACGATGAAAGCCTTTATTGATTCATGTGTGTTTGAAAGTGAAAGAAGAAACAGGAAACAAAAAAACAAGAACAGAATAACAGTGAAAGCAGAACCAAGATTGGAGTTTTGGAAATGGCACAAAGAGATTTATTTAATTTTGTTCTTTTGAAAAATCTACACATCTTAGAAGCTAAGCACCACTGCCAATACAAAGGGTGAAAGTAGGTTCGTTATATGTATATTCCCAAAGGTTTCACTCTCCATGGAACAAATTGAATGTAGTAAGTGGCATCTGCAATGCTGATGGATGAGTTTGTGATTGGTGGTTGCCAGTCTTAACTACATAGAGCCAACTGTGAAGTTTGGTGGAGGGGTTGCTTTCCAAGAGCTAGGCTTCTAGTTCCAGTTAAATGAATTGTGGATTATTTAGTACAAAATTGTATCTTTATGGGAACAGTTTGGGGATGGCAGCTTACTGTTCCAACATAAATGTGTACCAGTGCACAAAGCAAGGTCCATAAAGACATGGTTGAGTGAGTTTGATGTAGAATAGCTCGACTGACTTGCCCTGTGTCCAACATTAGTAGGTGACCTCTCAAAGGTTATTCTGGAAGAATGGTGAAAAATTCTTATTAACACACTCTGTGGAAATCCATCCCAGAGGAGTTGTAGCTACAGAGGGTAGGTCAACATCATTAAAGTGTATGGCGTACAAGGGGTTGTCAGTTTAACTCCATGTAAGTAAATATTTTTTGGAAATATATTGTATACTCTTACCAAAAAATTTCCTAAAATTCTGGATTTCACACGTTTACAGTTTCTAAAAATTGCGGTATAGATGCATGTCTTTCTGTAAAAGAAAACAGATTTATCAGCAAAGAGACAATGGGATATATCAGATTACCATCTTGCTATTCTGTTAGAATAAATTAGCAAATTCTGTGTTCCCTCGTGCCAAAAATGGAAATGGTTTAACTGATTACAGATTTCCTTAGAATTTTGGCAATGGTGCTTATATTTTCAGTATAAAAAAAACAAGTAACATTAGTATGTGAGTTATGTCCACACAATCAACTTCTATTATGTCAGCATGGAAGAAAAAAAAAATGATTTCAGTCCTTGTGGTGAAAGTTCAGTCTCTCTTTTGCCTAAATATCTTGAAATAACTCAAGTTTTTTTTCCTCAATGAAAATCATTAAGCAGTTTTCCCAGCTTGTCCAAGTCAACTGAAGTAAGTCCCGCCTCAATAGCAGTAATCAGCCAATTGCAGTTGAGCATTTTATGGTATGTGGACAACAGAGATGGATTGAAGGCAAAAAAAAAGGCAAAGCCATGAGGACAAGGTGCATTTAATACCAAAAGCTTCCAAAAACATATGTAAACCATAAGAGACCATTTAATCGATGATTGCATTCATCCAAAATTTCTAAATTAATTGAATCCATTGTTAAACCAAGATATCTGCTATACGTTAGTCTGTGTTGGCACTCTGAGCTCAAGTATTCTATATATATATACACTCAAATATTCTGACTGTTTATGTAATTTGTCAAACTTTTGGCATAAATTAAATAAACAAAATTCAGTGTGAACCTCTAGAGTTTGAAATATTTGATTCTAGAGCAACTTATGTTGATTATGACTTTCTTTTTTGTCAAACCCATATCTATTTTAATATAATTAGCTATTAGCATTGGTATTTTGCCAGTCCCTTTGCATCTAAAACTGATCCAAAGGGGGCCGGAGCTTAGCAATAGGATGATTGTTATTAAAAACATATAATATCCAATTACTTATTTTTATTACTTATTATTTCAGCCCAATGGATAAAACACCACATGTCCAGTTCGGACTCCATATCATAGTAGTATCACACAATCACTTCCTGTTACCTTCCTGTTCACCAGTATTTTTGGTTATATGATCTTGAGTTTTGCGTTTGCATTTGGTTAATTATGTTTTTCATTTGTTCCCTTTTTTTCGTTGTTTATTTCTGTCTATTTTTCCCTCCCATTCGTCTTCATGCTCCAACCCTCCCTTCTGTATCGATGTTGTTTGTCCACTTTCTCATTTCCTGTAGCCTACAGGGACTGGTTGCTCGGGGCAACCTCTACAGCCGACATATCAACAGCCAAGACGTTGGGCAATTATTGGCGGAACAGCAGAACACACTGACCTTTCCAGGTAATGCACCAGTTGAACTGTAACCATTTACCGCGACGCTACATGAATACGTTTACAACGGGCAGCAGAAAAACACATTAGTGAAGTATTAGTAGCGCTGGTGTGTGTATGTGTGTGCTTTACCAGGGCTGGGAGCGGAGCTGTATGAGAGAGTGTCTGACACAGGGGCAAAAGCAGATGCAGAGAAACACAAACACGCTTCAGAAAGGTCGGTCATTTCTCACATCGGTGGTGATGGAGTGGGTTTCAGTTTCTTTTGCGTGGGTTTTGAGTACAGAAAACATCAGGGATGGTGGTGAGGTAATGATTGGGCCTCCACAGAATCTACGCCTACGGAACTGCAGTGAAAACTTTGATGGATTTTTTTTTTACATGTTTGGTAATGAGGGTTGCTACTCCCAGCTCAAGTAATACAATACATCACTGGTTCTACTAAGGGTTAGTACTCTAATCTCTAAGTGTTTGCAAACTTGATAAAACTAATTAATTTTGTTGACTCCACTCTTGGAACATCTCAAATTACTCCTTATCTACTTCATCTAATCAACTTTATTACAACTAGATGGCTAAAGGTTGTGTACAAACTTTGACGTTGGCTCGTAAAAGTGGTGTATTAAGGTTTTATAAGAAAAATGCAATGGTTGCCATGGTAGAATTTTTGGTTGCTTTAAAGGAGTCAGTGACAACAAAGTCTCCCATGCCATTATGTATAAACCAACCCCGAGTCTCTATGATTTTTCTCAGCTGAGAAAGTTAGATGCTAAATTTGTTGCTATGGTAAAGTAAGGTAAACAGTCGGGTTGCTGTAGGGAGTCAGTGATAGAATTGTTTCCTATAAATTGTATAAACCAACTTCCACGGCTTTATCATTTACTAAAACTTGGTTGCTAGGGTAAACAGTAAAGTTGCTATGGAGCAGTCATAAAATAGTTTTTGTTACTATTACGAACACAATCAAATCCACATTTATCTATGATGTTTCACCATGAAGATATTTTCTTTGCCTTATCCTATTTATTATAAGTCAATGCAAAAGTATTTGAACCCCAGGCTCTAGAAATGGTTAAATATTTACCACAGTGCTTGGTATGTTCCTCCACAAGTTTGGACTGTTTAAAATTTGAAGTTCTCAGTTTGAGTTATAGTTTTACAAATTCACCCCATGTCAAGTCAATGAAAAAATTTACAAGCCAACATAATTACTGCATCACGATTTGAGTACTTCTACCATGCCCTTTAGGTACAGTGGCGAATATGTTTAGCTTATTTCATTTGGCATCAATTTTTTTTATAGATTTTTTTATTAATAGTATAATCTTTACTTTATAATTACCTAAAAAAACGTAATTCACATGCATCCCATAGAGTGGAAAATTTCATGCATTTGAGTGTCCATGCATCTGCCTTTCCGAAAATAAACCAGGACCATTGGGATACGTTTTTATTTGGAGTAGCTTTGGGACCCAATAAATCTATAAAAAAAACATACAAAAACTAAAATCACTAGCTCGTTAAAACAGGGAAATGCTATTAAAATAAAACATAATAATAGAATTGATTTAAGATGCAGACAACAGTTTAACACACAGATGACACAGTATAAATGGGTTTTCAGATATAATTTGGAAACCATTTTAACAGGCGGAAGATATTGTTCATGCTATTCTCTCTAAAAAGTTAAATTTTTCTCTGACCCTAAATTATTCTTATTTTAGTAATACATACAATTACAGATTATTAATTGTGTTTACTTTATTTTCCAGGACTATCACTGCAGATAATGGCTGTATATTCTGTGTGGGCCTAGAAGTTTCTCATGGACCATAAATACGTATATACAGTGCTGGTTAAAAGATTTTGAACGCCTCCAGACGTGATCGATCAGGAAATGTGCAAAATAACAATAATATCCTTCAAAATGTAAAAAAAAGAAAAAAAAAGAAATAGCTATTATATCGAAACAATTCAAACATTGTTTCATGTTTTGACTCACATATTATTCCAGGCTGCGTCTGCACCATCAAAGGGAATTAGACTATTGTGTAAAGACAGGCAGTAACACTCGCCACCAGAATCGCCAAAATTCACAATATGAGAAATTTTATTTCACAGTAACGACAATATAGTATTTGTATATTAGTAGTTATTCCAGAAAATGTACAAAAGTGCTTTACATAATAAGGAAACTTGCAATTTTTTTAAGAAAAGAGGGGACTTTATCTTATTTGATTATTTAGGATTTTATTTTTAACCTTATAATGTAAATAATCAAGCTCCTACTCAAGATTTTCTTTTGATCCCTCTTCTGTTTGTTACTCCTTTTCCATTTTTTTACCACCTCTCAGCGTGTCCTTCAGTCTTGGATTCAACGGTTTGACCAGCCTCACTCGTTCGGCACGCGAGTTGACCATGCTCACTTATTTACATTTCGCTGTATACACAGAATTTCATTCCGCGGTAACAATATACACAGTCATACCAACCAGCCCTACTCTCCACAATCTAAAAAGGTCATACAGCCAAGGAGTGCTGTATCAAACTTATCCATAGAAAGTGGAGTAGAAAGAAAAAATATGGTCAAACCACAGTCTTGAGAATAGGGTCTATATAATTCTATTAGATCTTGTCTAATGTTTCAATCCTCATTTCAAGCCACCCCTGAACCCGAGAGAGTCTCAGAAGTTTCTTATCTTGACACATGCTCAGTGCTACAAATGTAAATAGTGGTAAATAGAGTCAGGGCTGTGATGCTGGGGTTGATCCACTGGCTTTTCTGAAATTGACAGTCAACAATTTTGTCTGACTAGCTTTATTGGGAAGCTGATTTCATTTTCAATTAGGAACCAATGTCAATGCTGAAGACCTCATCTATGACTACACAGCACTGATGCAGTGATTTATTCAGCCTTACCAAGTACAGAGTGCTTAGAATTGAACACTTTCTCGAAGAACAAAAGAGGTTCACAAACTTTCAAACAGCACTACATTAAAAGTTTTTTTCCTCTGGTTTGTTCTTTTCTTCTCACTCTTGGCCTTCCGATGCATGTTCAGGGTCTTGTTCTAATTCATCATCAATTGCCTTATTGTCTTACAGATGCCAAATTTCAAACTTTGCAACTTCACAGAAGGCTCAGGATGAGACCTCCACAAAAGCAGAGCCTCAGGGAGAGCTGATAAACCCAGTAGAAGATCGAAGGAAAGAACACCCTGAGCTACCTAGGGCTGGAGGAAGAGGATGGTCCTGGACAGTCGGTCAGAGTTGCTGGACAGCCCAGTGGGTTCGGCAGAAACAAGAGCGTCGCAGCACACGACCCTGGTGACACTGACACAACGCCCTGGCATTGGGGTCATCAAATTCCGTTATAGAGGGCAAATATCCTGCAGAGTTTAGCTCGGACTTGCCTCATCACAACTGCCTGGAAGATTCTAGTATATAATTACCTTTTTTTGTGTGTTTGATTAGAGTTCGAGCTAAACTCTGCAGAAACCGAGGAAATATTACCCTTGAAACAGCTTTAAATAATTAAATATTGACAACCACTTCAAAAAGAGAATGTACAAACTACCAGCTTTTATTTATTCCTTTAGGAAAACAAAGAGAAAGCGATTAGAATTTGTATTAAAGCAAAAACACAACAATAGAGTTAACTGTAACTTATTTTTTTATATTCTATGTATAATTCTCAGGTATTACTTGTTTCTACATTGTGCTTTGTCATGTTAGGGTTTTCCAACGGTTCTATGCAATAATCTACATTTTCAATAAAAACTAAACTACTGAAAATATGTTCCAAGTGTTGTGCCTCTGTTTTCATCCTCATTCAACACAGATCACATAATGACATCAAATGCGTGTGGAAATCATTGTTATTACACTTAAACATGTGCCTCCACCCGCACACAGCTCATCACATAATGCACATCACAGAAGATAGGGACTGCTGATCTTTATTTTGAGGATGCCTTTTAGAGATTCAAGCTAGAATGTTTTCAACAGTAAATATACTGTTATTTAATTGATTTATCTAATGCAAGTAGTGCTGGTGATTATTGCAGAGTTTACGCAGTAAGATTCTACATCAAAACAGACCCATTTTGGAAATATCACACTTCAAGTTCACTTTTTGGATATTTTATATCCACAGCAGATTTAGCTCAAATAAAACATTTTTATTTAAGTTTAGTTTAACCTCCAGCCTTTTTAGATAAAATATAAACATTCCTGTAATTATGTATTTAAAATATCTATTTCCCTCATACTCTATTTTAACCTTTACAAAAAAAATATTCTTGTGTAAATTTCAGTGTTAAGAATCTAGTATTGCATTTCATAACAGATTTATTTTTTGTTACAGGCCCTTTTTTAGCCAAAGAACAAAATGCTAATGCTATGCTAGTGCATCTGTTGCTAACCTTTTACCTGATATCATATTTAGGAAAGTAGTTTTTATCGCACCTTTAGATGCTTTTTAAAAGAACAATCCACCTAAGTTTATAAGTTGTGTTTTGCTGTTTTGGAATCTTTTCAGACATTCTCCAGGCCTGCTAGCACCATTAGCATAGCTTAGCATAAATCACTGAATAAGCCCAGACCAGAAGTTTCACTTGAAATTTTAAGTTTTTCTTTTTAATGGTTTTGCTTTATAAAACATCACTTTTATCTTACATCATGTGCTTCAAACCAAAACAAAATAAAAGAGTTGCAATTTGCTGATTTCGTCAAGAACTTTACTCTCACATGAAAGCAGGAAGTGCACGTATATCTGACCACCTGCTTACAAAGGAAGCGTTCCCATGGAGACATTAGTGACTATTCATGAGATTTTTTAGGTATGACAGTGTGGACCCTCCACTGCTCTGTAAAATAGTGTAATAATTCTGTAGTCCCTGCTGCAGATGACCTTGATTATGATGCCAAACTGACAGAATAGGCCCCATTCATCAGCTTAGATAAATGTAAAGTATCCCTCCCCCCATTGGCCACATGTAAAAAAAAAAACCAAGCAAAAAAATTCTTCTGGTCTAATGGGATTTATTAACCTACGTTAAGCTATGCTAAAATGCTAATGTATTAGGAGATTACCATATGCTAAACGTATTGACTCGTATACAAAAAGGTTGAGTATTCCTTCAAATAGATGCTAATTAAAATGCAGAATTTTAACTTAATATTATTTACCTGGCAAAATCAAGTGCTAGTTACGCATTCCAACAAGTCATTTCAAAATAAAAGTGTCCTCTTTAGAAGGCGAAGGAGTGAGAGGATATCATAACTTTGATAAAGTGAACAGTTCTTGCCAGACGTGTTTTTCGGTGTGTTTCCTGTCAACATGCCATTAATTTTTTCATGATCAGCCTGAAGTTCAAAATGGAACAATCCTTCTCTTTTGATGCCTTGTGTTCAAGTTTAAGACATCAGATCATACCTGCTCATTGTATATTTCCTGATAAGTTCTTCAGTAGTAGGGTTTCATCTCAAGCTTGTCTCTGGTCTAGTGGTCTGCTGAGTTTTCAGGATGAGCCGGGTCTCACTCTGCTCTAGTAAGAGTCGCTCAGTAGTTCAAGGTAGATCTCAGACTGCAGGAACCGTGGGTAACAGTCCATTTCCAGCAAGCTGTAGATGCGTCTTTGAGCGTGAGAGAGAGAGGTGTGAGATGGCGCTTTCAGGAGCTCCTGCGTCAGTGCCCTTGTCTTGCTGTCCAGGTTTACCTGTACAGGTCAAGAAGGAAATTAATATTTCACAAAGCCCTGCAGCAATGGAACCGAGAAAGCTAAGCATTTCATTGAGGTGAATCAACAAAAAGCATTTTATTTGCAGATAACTATCTTAAAGATTGCCATCTTATTTAACTTACAGTTTTATTGTATTTTTAAGGAAAGCTAAACTTTAAATCAAGGTCATTACTAGTTGTTCTCAAAACAATTTATTTAGTTCGGTCAATTCTAGGTAAACCTACCAGTAGCTTAAGTAGGTCCTTGTCATCCAATTCTAAAGAAGAAAACAATTCAAGTCTCCAATTCACGTGTGATCAAAATATAAAATAAAGTCTAATAAACATAAATAATGGACTCAAGTGCATTGAATGTACAGATATAAAAAGATATGGGTACTCTAACATGTGGTCAAAACTGTTAGACGCCATTACCAAATTTACTTACTCTCTGAAGGTGCAACAATTCATGGGATGCACTACTGCCTCTAGTGGCCTGGATCAAAATGAACTGAATGGCTCCTACAACCACGCAAAGGACAAATAATATTTTCAGGAAAAGGAAAGTGGACAGCATTGGCCAATAGAGGGTATTAATTTTAGGGTGAAGCAACATTTCAATAAATAAAAACCATTGGACAAGATTGGGGTGGAGTAAGTAAGCTCTCTATACTCAATCAGAGCTCCTAAATATTAATAATAATACAATTTTTTGTTTATAGTTCAAATACTTTTACAAATATCCAAGTTGTTTGCTACACTGTACCCTACAGATTAATATAACCCCTTCTAGTGCATGCACCATGGTTGGACGGAGAAACTGAAATGCCTTGCTATAGTCTTGGGGGCTTCAGGCATTTTGCACATGAATCACATTTTATAATACACACTTTTTTGCATTTTCCCTGCCATTCCAGTCCATTTTTTATTATTGAAACTAGAGAATTTAAGACTAAGCTTGGACATTAAGAGCATAATAGCTTAAAACAAGTGATGCGGTTCAGTCTACTTTACCTCTCTGGGGGCGCCAGGTTGGATGTATGTCTCTGAGATCATTTTGGCCCGTCTGTGCAGGGTAAACTTGTTGGAGGACTGTCTGTATTGCTCACAGGCCATGTGGAACTGCAGGTTCTCCTCACTGTACTCGGAGCGCAGGAAGGCCTCAAACACTGTGAACCCCTCTGAGAAGAGAAACATACACAACCTCAGTGAACCCTGGAGATGGAAAGAAAGCCGTTTACAGTGTGTTTAGATACTGGAGGGAGAGGCTCAGGCAACACTTCCACATACGACCAAATTCAGACACAATCACCAAAACCGAGATGTCACCAGAACTCATCACAGCGCATTTAGCTCATGCGGGGAAAGAAATTTGGATGAGATTTCTTGAGGGTATTTTCACGCTACATTCCTTCTTCTCTTTGATTTTCTCAAACACTTAAAGCATGTTGCAACACTCACTCAAAAACGACCAGACTGCGGTTTGAGGTCACAACATTTCACTAGAACACACCCAGCAAATTCCAAACTAGACTATTATAACAAACAATGTTTGGATAAATGCATTTGTTTTAAAGAAGTCAAATACCAGTCCTTTTTTTGTTTTGAATAGTTGAGCAAGTCACAGTTTATATCTGAAGCCTAAACAGTTGCTAAATGCATTAAAACCTTGTGATTTTTAATAAATAAGGCAAGTTTGATTGGACAAAAAAAAAATAGTTAAAGTAAACAGCCATCTATATTCAAATATGATCGTTTGATGCATTTGAACTAATAAATCCAGAAAGAAGAATATATTTCTTTTGCACTAGAATCAAAAGAAATATATATTTGAACCCTTTACCAATTAGCAAGATTTCGGGCTTCATTGTGTTTTATATATGCTAGAGATTAGGAGCATCTATTTAGCGACCATGGAGATATAAGATTCCAGACCGACACAACGTAGCCAAAACCATGACAAGCAGCTGAGTGATAACAATGCTAAGGTTTTATGCAAATTAAAGAAATAAAATATTGGTAAATTTCTCTCGGTTTGGGGCTCCACTCAAGATCTGATCTCATGTTTCCGTGACCATGAGAATAAGAAACCAGCCCAGAATCAGACTACAGGATCTCAGCAATGATCTAATAATCCAGCTATTTTGCCACCAACTCGTCTTCACCATACAACATAATGGTGGATGATACATGGGGATGTTTTTCTCACCAGTCCATAACAGAGCCTGGTTACTATGGAGAGCATAGAGGTCAGTGACATAATGTTGCCTTTGTCACTACATGTAATTTAAACTAAACCCCAGGTCTCTATCATATACCAAAGCTGAGATAGAGTTCAAAAAATGTGGTTGCTAGGGTAAACAGTTTGGTTGCTATAGAAAGCTGTGCTGTTTCATCTTGACAATACTTTTGTTGCCTCTGCCAGTTTATTTTCAAAGGCCATTATAAGCCAATGTTAAATATTTAACACCTTCTAGATCCTGGGGTTCATATATTTTTGCACAGTGATTGGTATGCCCTTGTATAGACTGATAACTTCCAAAAGTGTAATGAGTTTGAAGATTCTTCATTGTATTCCAAGCAATTTCATAGAATTCCTTTAGTGGTACGAGTCTGAAAAGATATAGCAACCACCTTGGGTGTTTTGGCAAAGTTTGGTCGCTGTAGCTGGAATGTTATAAGAGATGGTATGTTTAGTTTTTTTTTTTTTTTGTCAAAAAACGAATAACAATACGTTGGTTTTTAAAGTTTTGAAAATGGATCACATACTTATTTCTTTGCTGAATTTGCACATATCCTGATATCATATCTGTTTTTCTTGCTTATAAGAGCTCTTGAAGACAAAGACGTGATCATTTGCTGAAAATCAGCATTATCTAAAAAATTTATTTACAACAGGAGTCATGACAAGGGTATTAGTATTGTCACTGAAAGTTTCTGAATATTAATTTATATTAATACATTTGCTTCAATAGAGTTTAACTTCTTACATTCAAGGTCACATTTTATTAGAAGAATTAACAACACCCCAAGTTACAATCGTTTTAATAAACTAAACATCAATATACAAACCCTTCCACACATTCCACATAAAACAAAACCTTCCACACATACCAAGTTGTGTTACTAATCCTCTGAGAGAGCCTGGTGGACCAAAAAAAAAAAAAAAAAAAACTGGCAAAAATATCCCAATCCCTCGAGGGTCTCGACTCATATTCAGAGACCTTGAAAATGTGAAACTCATAAGTGGTTTAATCTGATCAGAATGGGCTTCCTCTGGGGGACATCGCTCATCATTTCTTTATCTTGTTTCTGTATATAATTTCAAGTTGTTTGGGAATTCTCTGGAAAATCATGCCTGGAGCTACACTTAATAAACCTCTTCCTCAACATTAAGAGGAAATGATTTCAAGGGTGTTTCAATGACATAACTTTCATTACAAACTGAAGAATTGTTTTTGAATTAATGGATACCTTGCTAGCACAGATCAAGCAATCAAAACAAACAGGAACAGTTGTAGGGATGGTCAGTTGGGCGGGGCTAAATGCTGCTTAAAAACTGTTTTTATTCCTTAAAAAGTCATCATTCTGACCAATCAGCAGTGAGAGATGTCGTGAAACAAATAACTAACATTAAGAGATGCATTGCCCTTTTGTTGTAGGGGTGTGTTCATTTTGTTGAATGTAAAAGTAAAGCCTGAACTGAATTTAACCACATGACTATAACAGGAACAAGGAAGTAGCATGACGCTAACTGGAATTTTATTCAAATATTTTCAAATCATCAGAACCATTTTAAATGGTCACAACACAAGTGATTGAAAACCATCACACCAAAACAAGTGGATTTTACATAAAAAATGATACCTTACATGTCCTCTTAACTCATAAAGTTAGTATATAGAAATCTTTGTAAAATTCAAAGGAAAAACAGATCAGAAATACAGAAGTTGACACTTCCTGTTAAAACCATCTCAAGCTGCTCATGTGAAATGGAGCACTTCTCTACTACATGGTAGGCAAAACTGATTAGTATGTTGGAATCCAAACAATGTGAAAAGGCAAGAATTAACAAAATGCCTTTCTCTTTCTGACGTGAATTTAAAGTGTGCTAAGATGTAACTGATGCAGGTTGGTCACAGGAAAGTGAATAATCAAGCAAATTTATTGATCAATGGAGTCTCGTTGGGCATAGCCAGGTATACAAGGAGCCACTCTACGGGCTCAAACATGTTTTTGTTTAAAGTTGAGCTCTTTGAACATTAGTGTCTATGGGAATCTGTGACACCAGCCTCAAGTGGTCAGTTGGTGAAGTGCAGTTTCTGGCATTTCCTACTATACTTCCATAGGGGATAAAGGGAGGTTAGTGCTAAAATGGGCTTTAATTGAACAAATGAAACCAGATTTGATTTGCTGCCAAACCTTTTTTTGCCCTATCCCATGATAGACTTACCCCAAACACCAGTGTATGTTATAAAGTGCATGGAGCTACTGTACATGATCCAATACTCTTATCTGACAGGATATGTTTCACTCTGCACGCATAATCTTCATAAAGACAACATTTCAAGCATGAGTGGGCAGTTAGCCACAAAATCTTGATTTCCAGGAACAACGTTCCAAGTCAAAGTTGGTTGAACAACAGCCTTCCATTAGCATGTGACGCTATACTGTCTCGCCAATGTCCTTTGACCAGCTGTCTGCAGACTCAAGCACTGGAAAGCCAAATAACAGAGAACTCACCTCTGCTGGAGAGCAAAGTATCAAGAGATTTGGCCCAACTCTCCATTTCTTTCCTCCGGAGCCGAGCTGCACTGTGGCCCACCTGACTCCACTGTCTGAGGAAAGGCATTCGAGAGCGCCTCTCCTTAGCACTGAAAGAAATAAGGAGGCCAGTTGATAAGAGACAAAGAAAAAATGTGTGGAATTCAACACAGTGGGGTAAAACACTGCTACTGTTGTCACGAACCCAAAAATGAAAGGGTGGAAAATGTTATTTGGTTACAGGATCTTTTTACCTGGTTGCATTTTCTCTGTGTTCTCCGCTTGACAAATTTGAATGGGAAGAATGTGGAGAGCCCTTGCGTACAGAGAGAAAAGCAATTAACAATAACACTGTCGTGATGATGATAAAAGATTAGATGCAAGAAGAAAAATGTACTCCAGTGTTCTTTGACTGAAATGTCAAATGTTACGTCATGGAGAGAAACCCTACAAGGTCAGATGCATCAGATTCAGTCAGACATTGAAGGATGTCACAGTATCAAGTTTTGAATCAATATTCACGCGATCAAGTTTTAAATCCCACTTACAGAACTAGAACATTCAGTTCCTCTTTCCCCCTAAGGGTATCCCTCTACTGTTTGGACAAAGCAACATTATATCTAAAGTAGGAGACTAACTAACAGTGCAGCACCAAAGAGTTCCATGGTTTCCAGAGTTTATATTTAGCTTGTGGATTTTGAATAATGAGCTGAATGCGCTGCTTTTCCTGTTGATGGTGCTCTGGGGGTAATCTCTCACTCTCCCTTGTGAAGCCACTATGGAGAACTGCAACTCATTGACTAAGCAACTTGAAGCTGGTGCCAAAGGACAGCAGATCTCATATGCCGTTTTTCCACCAGATTTTAGTAATGACACAACTTTGCTTGGTTACCAAGCTCTACACACATTGGTTCGCACCAACTTCCAGTATGAGCTCAAGATACATCCCTCCACCACATAATTCTAGTTCTGCTTGGTGGCATTACAGGACCGCAAACGAAATTCACAGCCCTTCCATAAAAGTCAAAAGAAGAAGTGCTGTAATGTAGTATTTATGGTGGTTTATCAATTGTTATGACACAGTCAGTGACCATTGGTTCTGGCAAATCGGTGAGCCCAACAACTCACCAGTTCGCAATAAACAGGATCCTGTTTCATTCAAAGTGGTGGAAAAGTGGCAAAAGGCCACTTTTCATGTTAAAATACTCAATGTTTCATTGAAAAATGACATGTAAACTCTACGCTACTTGGTAGGCTACAACCTACTAAAGATTTTTTTTACTGAGGACGACAGTGGGGGGGGGGTTAAACATTTTAATTATTTAAAAAGCTATTTACCTATTTTTTAATTATTTGGTAACAGTGCCTAGACAGAAACAGCTGACTGTCCACTTTTAGCTTCAAACTCTCTCTTCATAAGATGCAACACATTATATAAGAATGCACTGATGGATCATCTGACACTGGACATATGTTAAGATAAATAAACTTTACAATCACTTAAATACATGTTTTGCAAACTAACTATAAAACCCAACTACTTTTCAATGTTAACTGCTGTATTTCCTGTAGCCACCTGGTGAGGCTATACCTAATACTATAGTTTGCCTCATCAATTCAGGCATGGTATCTTAACACATTTGGCAAGTTTGATCCAAACTGTATGGTTATATTTCTTATGATTTATAAATTCCTTATAAGTTAGTTCTTCGATGGCCGCTATGTGCACATAGTTTAAGAAAATTAAAAAATATTCACAATTTAACATCATATATGCCTTTAGTTAAAACTAATGGAATTTGGAAATGAACAGTTAAAATCTCTAGGAAAGTTTCATTAAGGTATGAGAAAGTGGCCATTTTTCGAGTTCCTGACAATTTTGGAAACACAATCTATATTACTTATATTTAAGTCTTAGAACCCAACACGTGCTGAATTTCAAACATTTCAAACCCCAATCAGAAACAAATTTTCACCACTTCTGACTTGTTTGTGAATTTGGTGACTTTTGAGCATGTTTAGACCCTAGCATGTTTAGTTTTTTTTTTTTTTTTTACAAAACAGCCAACTTCCTGACTATTTTGTCGAATTTCAATCATCTACGAGAAACTGTTAGCGCACCATAACCCCAACCAGATGTAAATTTTCAGCAGTTTTGACGTGTTAAAAATTCTGCGACTTCTGAGCACATTTAGACCCTCAAAACGAGCAGAAAGCTGCAAAACAATAAGACAATTTCAATAGCGTTCTACTGACCTTTTGTGCTCGAGCCCTAAATACAGAATCTAAAAGATGGATTGTGGTGAAAGTCAGAGCTAGGGGGCTTTCTGAATAGAGTTGTGATTGAATAGGGTTCGCCCACTCTAATGTTAAATCCAACAATGACTGGGTTTGTCAATGCTCAGTGAATATCCAAGGTGCACTACTCCATTGCCGTTTGCTCATTGTGAGCATTGTGAACAGCTTCCCTTGACATTAAGGATGAACAAAGGGATCATACTTTAGAATGAGAAGAAAAAGTGCTCACACATACCTGTCCAAACAAACTTTTAATGTGTAGCTTAGCAGCAGTCAACTTGGCGCGTGCTTGCTGTCTGTGATAATGATGAGGTTTTGGAGAGGAGGAATGACTGGATTTCAGCGAGGAAGAAGAAGAGTTGGGAAGACTGTCACACTTTTCTACACTGTCGCTGCTGCTGGCATTGGAAGTGAGCTGGCTGTCACTGTAAGCTTTGAAGCTCTCATTAAGGTTCAGAACTGGCAGAAGTGCCGAGTCGCTATCCAAGCCGACCAGATTTTCCACACTAATGCTGTGATCTCTGTTAAGCACCCCCTTTCCTGGACTTTTTGACATTGCATCTGGGCTGCAAGGAAAGGATGCAGGAGCCCCATCCATCTCATCATCCGAATCCTCTGGGGTTCCATTTCTTTTTGCCTGCTCCCATCGGTCAAGCTCCAGCAAGGCTCCCTCTGAACTGAACTTACGCAGCATGATGCTGGATTCTACAAGCAGATAGAACGATACTGAAAGACGCCAGCGGCCTAGAAAAAGAACAAGATAAGGGGGAAAAAAGAGAATTAAGTCGACATTTAGCTTCTAATATATTTCTGGCCATGTGCATTGTGCACTCAGCTCAAAGTTACAGATGTTTTTTGGGGGTTGCTGGCTAAATTCCTGGAATCATCCAATTAAATAAATATTTCTTTAAAGAGGACAAGATGGGTGGAAAAATGAAAGACTGCATAAATAAAATGTCCTTCTCTGCGAATCTAAATGCGACCTCTGATGAAATTCTCAGTTTTCGAGGTTTTTGAACAGAAATGTGGCTTATAGTTGTGTTTGACAGAAATCCCCTGGATGGATCGTGATCATTATTCAGTGAATCAATATAAATTCGCAGAGCATTTCTAAGACTGCTATGTTTGAGATGCCCAAACTTTATGCCGTGGACAACCATTTGACTAGAGGTAGAGCGACTAGGGTTAGGGCCGGGTCGAAATTATCTGCAGATTTTTTAACTTGTCTACAAAACTGTCTTAATGTGAAACTTTGGTCGATTATAAGTCTCCTCACTCCCACAGCCAGCTACCTTTTTTTTTTTAAAAAGTCTGATTTTGAGTGGTTATTGCTATTAAATAATGTTAGCAGTGTGGAAATGATTCAGATTTAAAAGCAGAATCTCTACAATTTACAATTTTTAAGTTGCTTATCTTAGCAAAAATGGGTAAGGTTTGTAGTATGTAATAGAAAAAAAAATTCTTATTCTGAGATAGAGCAGGAAATGAAGTCACAAGTTGCTTGAAAAAGGTAACACAGCAGAGGATTTACCCTGAGAGACCGACACGCAGCTGCTCTTTTGTTCTAAATATAGCATGCACTTTTAGCTGTTAGCATCTTTAGTGTTTAGTCCTAAAAAGTGGTTTAATAGCTGTTAGCTGTTTAATAAATAAAGCTGTGTTTTATTTTAAGCTGGGTTATCTACTTAAACCTTGTTTCCAGAGTCTTCTGTATCAGGTATGATAAATATTTCTATTTTTATCATATATGGGGTAAACAGTTGAACCCAGCCCACCCCAAATGATGCTATAACGGGACAATACTTGTATATATGTAAGTCAGTCAGTAAATGTATAATGTTATTTTGTGAAGACGTGTGCACAAAACAGTTTGTGTGTTTTAATATATATTCAGCCATCAGCAACAAGAAAGATTTTCAAATATTGGCATCAGGCAGAGAAAGTCCATATCGGTTGACCTCTAAATTTGACATGTAGAAGCGTAGTAGAAGGTAGCATTGTTTAAAATCAATACAAGTGAAAATATAACTTTACATTATAAAACAAAGCACTTTAATCTACTATATCACAATACTGAAGTCTAAAAATGTACATTTGCATTGTAGTGAGTTATTAAAAAACTCCTACTTTGACCTCTCTCTTTGCACATATAAGTAACTTACTGACAGAGCAAGATCTGAGATCACATAGACTTGCGTTTCCGAGAAAGATTTGTCACAAACATTTGAACTGAACCCAATGGGGAAATTTGTTTAGCGTGACTAAGGCATTAGTAAGTAAACAATCAAAACAGAGAGTGAGTAAACATTTATTTATAGAGCACATCTCCACAAGCGAAGAATATGTTTTCTATTAAACATCCTGAGGAGACTCTTAAAACCCAATAAAGAGAACGCCACCACAATGTACATCGAAACACCGGAGTCTAAGAGTCGAAACATTCCACTGAAGGAGCTTGTGTGACCATTTAGGGGACCCATCTTGGAGGACTGTAATATCTTAATGGCCCTAAGAGGGATACGAAATTAAGGCTGTTGTACAAGAACAGGCTTTAGTTTGGCAATTTGTCGTAGGTTATGAAAACAGTTTGCGACTCTTGACAATGGATATTTTCTAAGTGTACTTATATGTAGCAGATGCTATATGTACTTCAAATGGCCATAATAAATACTTGCTTTGTCGTTTAGAATTGTAAATTGTGGACAGTGCATTCACTTCAGATTCTCGATGGCAGTAGGGAAGTTGGGTTCATCTCACCAACGTCTTTTCACATCCTCTGGATTCTGCAATACTTGGCACGCGGGCTAACCATGTGGTGGTGAAGAAGTAATGAACAGATGGGTCCAGAGACTTCAGTATGGGTGGGCGGGATTAAGCTTGTTTCACGTCACGTTTATGACATTTTATACATTGCTTAAGCATTCTATAGAATGCTGAATGCCTATTATATATGCAAAAAAATTCAATGTGACAATGCAAGCCTATATGATGCATTTCACAGACCCTTCCCCAGGAGAAAACTGAGCTAGACTGAATTTTTACTTGTTGCGTGACGCAACTTAAGTAACCAGATTGGAGAACTAGTGGAGAGTCTAGTTATGACCACACCCACATGCTGCAATATTCTTTTAACTTTTCTGGGTCAACTATATATTTTTTACAGATGCAGATGCTTGGTGTATTGCTGTTGATGGATGTAAAGATAAATTTTATTAATACTGACATAATTGACACATAACAAATTACAACAAGGGGGTGGGATCAGCAAGTGCCAAACTACAAGACAAGCTAAATAGAGATGTTTTTGACCAAGTAAAAAGGTTATATACACAACTAATGATAAATTTATTGTTGTCTTGTCACAAACTTTCTGTTGCTAACCTAATAAATCATACAAACTAGGTGTAAATGGGCATTTGATGCACCTTTATGAAACTGTTTACTGAAATATTCTTTAAAGGCAATTATACTTTACATATATTTGAAAATAGACATTTATTTATTTAGTAAATTTAGCAGTATCAATACAACACCGCTAAGATCATATATGGTTCTAATCTACGGGGTATAAATCACACTTTGCCAGTGTATACAATGGGTGTAAAATTATATATGGTTTTACATTTAAACCAGAAAGAGCAAAATACTTCAACTTTTTACACCTAACAGATTGGGACCATAAATGATCTGAGCGGTGTTGGCTAGACACTGCTAAATTTACTGTGTAATTACTTTTAATCGCAGAATAATACTCAATGTTTGTATACCTTGATATTGAAAGAATGAATTTTTACGTTAAAACAAACGAGGGTTTAATTATAATCAAACTGTACAGTGAACTGAAGTCAAGAACCAAGGCTAAAATCACAGAGAGGTACATGAACACTGGACAGACCTCTCTATAATCGCAAAATGTCTTAAAATCGTAAAGGCGTCGTTGGTTTTCACTGTAGCGTGCAGCTTGTAAAAACAAACGAACAAACAAATCTATGTGAGCGCTGAGTAAACAGTTAACATATGTCAGATAAACATACCTTATGGCAGACCTTTTCTTCTCCTGCTCATGACAGATCCATGACGGTCTTCCTATTTCCGAGGTTTCGGTTCGACTTGCAGGTGGAGTTCGTTCACACTCGGCGGTTTGATCCGAAGAGAGTCGCCTGAATTAATCGAGTATTCGAGTGGAAGTCAAAATCACGTCTTGCCATTTTACTCTTCAATGGCAAAAGCAACGCCTATTTTCTGTCAGTCACACCCATAGTTCAGTCTGAACTTGCCCTCCACACATACAGTACTTGAAATTACAACAGTAGCATTAATACTCAGAAGGCGTTTATGATTACGCGTGGAAAATATTATGACGTCAAATATAACTTGTAATAACACACCCAAAGAGCGATTTTGCAATGAGAAATTAATATTATCACCTCATTTGTTGAAGTAAAATAAAAGCTAATAATATGTATTTTATTAATTGGGGACAAGGTGCCATTAAAATACACTTTTCGGGTCAAGTGCATGTTACATATATATATATATATATATATATATATATATACACACATTGTGTAATATATTTTAGTTGTTTTTTTTTTTAGTTGTGAATTTTGTTAGTGAAAATTAATGACGGTCATTGATGTCAACAGGTGTCAGCAAAAAGTACGATTATTCTCAAAGAGTGCCCTCTACGTGTCAAGTGTATTATAGAAAAGTTTAAAATTTGTGAGTTTAAATGATAAGCGGAATTCTTTTGCATCGTAAATATTATTTGATTACATTCAAGAGTTATTTTACAACAACAACAACAACAACAACAACAACAACAACAACAACAACAACAACAACAACAACAACAACAACAACAATAATAATAATAATAATAATAATAATAATAATAATAATATAGTAGCACTGTGGCCTTCCAGTTAGAAGGTGCAGTTCACCATTGTATATTGATTAAGATTTTTGTACTCACTCCTAAAACCCTAACCCATCTGCCTCCTGAAAAATGGGGGAATTTCCAGAAGTCAGTTGTTCAGCAGAAAGTTGCAACACTTGGATCTTTAGAAGGCCATTAGAAGAGCAAAGGTACGTCTCAATTTCTTATTTGATATATTTTAATATTTGATGATTTTATGATGATATCATGGAGCGTCATTAAAATACTATTCTGTTACTCAAACTATTTCAGAGATTTAATTACTTTAGTGTAAAAATGCACAGTTTGATAAACAACTGAATTTGTACAGTAAAATCTTTAGAGTAAAATTGATCTATTAAGAGAACATTTGGTCCCTTTCCTTATAGTGTTAAACTGACTCTGAGACGAGTTCTTAAATCATCTATTTAATTAATTTTGTTAATTTTTTCTAAATCTGTGAATAAAAATTCTCTTTTAGTTGTGTTTGCCTTGTCTTTCTGTATCATCATTAATGATTAAAAAAAAAAAAAAAAACTAAAAACGTATATACGTCTTTTTTTAAAAAAAACTCACAAAATAATACTCACCCGGTCAAAAATATCAGAGATGATTTGTATGACTTTTATTTTGTTTAGTTTTTTTCTTTTGAACCACTGTAAGTGCTTGCTTACTTTTCTGTCCAGTAGATAGTGCTGTGTTACAACATTTACGAGCTGTGGATAGTGAGGTGTCTGGAGTACGTGAAACAATACAGAGATTTTTAGTAATGTAAAACTTTTACTGCATTTTACTTAAAATACCTTATAACACTTGGTGCTTGGCTTGTTTGGAGCCACAGGGTCTAACCAATGTTTCTAATACACTGATAAACCTAACACTAACCCAATGAAATCCATAGTGGATCGTGATGAGAATATGATATGAGAATGATCCATGGAAATCTAAATCATGTGTCTCATGTTCTGTATCCAGAATCAAACTCAAAAATAATGAGTAAGAATCTGATGACAAAAAGTAAAATTCGTTTTGACATTTCAAAACGAGTGAACATGCTTCTACATATGAAACGATGTATGTACTCCGAAAGGATAGCCTCCTACACCTAGATCAGATTATCAACGTGATTGTTCGATCCAAGCATCCAAGTTCCACAGATATTTGGACGTGGTTGGGTGGAGGTAGAGGTGGACATTCCCGTTCTTCGCAGTGATTTACCATTTCACTACCTGAGGAGTTAACTGGGTTTTGTGCCGAAGCTTGAATTTTGACACACAATTCTCAGCAGGAAGGCATCATGTCTCCAGAAATATTACATTGTCTGTGCTTAACAAAAATAATTTCAATACTCATCTTACTAGTAGGTCTACCAGTCATATGAAAGCAAATTTGTATAATTTATAAGTTTGTATAATTCAAATTAATTGTGTATAAAGTCTGTGTGGTGTACTGTATAATGTAATAATGGTGCAGTTCGTTGACAGTTTAAAAGTTGAGGATGAGAAAAGGAAAGAAAGAGTGATTGAAATAAAGTCATTATTTAAGAATCTGTCAGATTTCTTACTTATAATGACAAATATAAAATTCAGATTTATAATACATTTTTTATAGACAAAATTGTATTTATTTATTAATTGTCCCTGCTTTTACATCAAATACACAGCCTCTAAACTGTTCAATATAGTGGGCCAGTTAAGTACAGCTGCATACCGTTATTCAAACTCTCCAAAAAATGTAGTTTGGTCATTCCCAAAAGGGAATGGAGACGTTATATCAAACGACTCGGCTATGGGAATGTATGTCAGACAAGTCATCTTTAACAACTTGACATTGGCCAATGAATGCCCAGGTGCCCTTCAAAAAATCTCCGGTGGTGTACTAACACTCACTTTGTGACTGAGGACCCCAACCCACACTACCCACAGCATAGTAACATGACCTCATTGCTGTGGCAAAGGGGGATACTGGTTTCATGGACACAGTTTTAACCTTCTTCAGGGAAAGATAACCAATATCACTAGGACTTTATGTCGAATGACTCGACTCTGTGAACTGGAAAGTTTAGAATCAAAGGCTTTGTTGAACCTGCGTTGGTTTCCCTTCTACCCCAGACCCATACCTAGCAATATTGCCATAAATAGGGAGCACACCCTTTGACTTGGAGGTGTTATGTCAATGTAAAATTTTGGCCAATCCAGTCATGGCCAAAATAGTGTCAATAGGAAAGACCCCAGTGGCCAGAACCAAGCCTGGTTGGAAATAAATACTTCAGAAAAGAATCAACAAAACAAAAGACCCTTTGTGACAAGTCCTATTAAAGTAAATGACTAAAAAGGCAAGATATAAAGGATCAAAAACATCAGAGCCTAAAAACCCAACAACCAGTGGATGATAGGAGGTCAAAGAACAACATGCAAAAATGTGCAACATATTCCAAAGGAACCTTGCATTACAGGGGGCTCCACTGACTCAGCTTGAATGAATGCACCCAAAGTCAACGGGTCTCAAGAGTGTACTTAAGAGGGCAGTAGCCATCTTGCTTTGTCAACTCATTCCCGCAAAAACGATTCCCTGGTTACCTAGTGATATGCAGATATTGCAGCCACATAGAACCTCAAGATTGAAGTAGATTGGTCTTGCTCTAACCTTTCCTGGAAGAAGACTAACACTGGTTCAACAGGTCTGCCAATGAGTGCCTAATTTCCTTTCCCTGACTGAGAAGGCCAGATATTCATGTTGTATACCCTGTTTATTTAATAAAAACCATTGTTTGGAACATCTGCTGCCCCCTATTATACCACTTTTTGGTCACCAAGGATGACCCCATCAGAATAGTCTGGCAAAGAAAATGGATTTAGCAAACCACACTTTGAGCTCCTACTACCTTTCATCATCTTTCTAATTTTGGGGTCTCAGAAGAACAGAAACAAGACAAAGCGTGACAAAGGAAAGAGCTGGACTTCTGGCTAGAGATGCCAAAATGTCCTCCACCTGATCATATGACAATCCTTTACCCCCAAGTTTTTTTCCAACCCTCAATTTCCCTTGAAACAGAAATTCTTGTAGGAGAGGTAGAGACCCGAAAATCAGTTGCTTCTGAAGTGCTGGACCCAATTCGGCAGATAAATCCAAGAGAACCGCTCTCAGGGATCTAAATTGCTCATTAGCCACATATCATCATTATAAAATCATTATGTCCACGAAATGCACGTTATGACAGTTTTTGTCCATTTGTCATCAAGTAACTCCAACAGTCAACAGATGCTGTGAAATGTACAAAGAATAAAAATGCTGTAAATCTTTTACAAACTGCTTATTGAAGGGAATATATAATAATATATTCCAGAGAAGACAGGAGAGGGCTTGAAGTCCAAATATTTACTCAAAATTCTTGAATAAAACATTACAGATATATCTGGGTGTTCTAACTGCATTGCACAACAGCAAAGCACGTCAAGCTCCCGTCGCTATGCGTTAGCTCACGTGCCCTCCCTTGTGAACCTGTCTTATATATGTTCTTTAAAAATGCAAATTAGCTGGGGCGTAGTTCCATTTGCCTCTGGCCTCTTGGGTGACCCACATGTCCGACGTGAGCCGTTCACCTCCTGAAATGGTGGATTTGCTTTTGATCCTCTGCACAGAAAAAAAGGCACAGGTCTATAAAAGTATCCTATTGAATAAATTCAAGTAACAAAAGAAATACACAATTATCACTCATTTATTTTTCAGTTTAATATTACACTTAATACTCAAATGATTATAACATCATACACTACATGGTTAAACTAAATGGAATTGTGGGGAGATACCTAAATTTCCTTCATTATTCATTTATTTATTTAATTTTTTTTAGGTTTTGTTCTTTATTCTTTTTTGTATACTCAGTTTGTGTCTGCATGCACAATCTCACACATTTGTACTTGCCATTTAGTCTGTATATGCGTTTGTTTATTAAAATAAAATAAAAAGTATTGCGAACAGTGCTATTTTGTAAGCTTTAGCAATCACAATTATTCTTAACACTTTTTCAACTTAACAATTAATATTGCCTTATATCACCCAAATGATGTTTTTCATAGTATTTTTCCCAGCCATATTTTTAGTCTTGCTTATCAAATTCACAGGCATTTTAGTGCCTTATACATTTTTTTAAATGTCATTTTCAGGATTGGTTTGATATAACGTGTGATTTTTAACTCATAAAGTGAGTTAGACACATCATTTTTATCAAATACATCTGCTACATTTCCACTAGATGTAACTAATACCTCAAATATCCACAGTATGTGAAGAAAACTGAACTCACAGTTCATAATCTACGTAAGGATAAGCAAACTTTGACATAAATTTGTTTAAATCTGAAACATTGCGCATAAAAAGGAGAATGCACTTTTTTTGGCCAGTTTAGAACGTATGCAACCTTTATAAATGAGACCCCTGGCCTTTTCTACTCTACTGTGCCTAGAGCAAGTCCCAGTCTGAACCTTCCTTCCAGCCATTCTCCCCAGATGAGGTGTGTTGGTGTGGTTGATCCTCTACATCCTCGATTTCCTAGGAATGACAAAAAACAACAGCGCCTTCAGCCAAACCACACCAGCTGGAGTCCACAGTTCCAACGCTACGGACCCTACACCTGCAGCTGGAACTGCTAGTATTCTTCCATCTACAGTATTCTTGCATCTCCAGAGGTTCCATGCAAGATTTCCTCCTGCTAACACTGGAACTCGGAGGGCTCCAAACTTTACCCCAGTGGCTGGAACTTCCTCCAGTCTTTCCTATATGACTGATTCTTTCACCCCAACCAACATTTGTACCCAGAGGTTTTAAGCAAGAACAAATGCTAGAATCCCTTTAGAGTACAGTACCCCAGAGTGCCTATCTTACCCAAATCTGAAGTCTTGAAATCTGACCAAATGATAAGGTTCAGAGTAAACAAGTACTTGTCAATCTTCTTTTATTATTTGATTCAAAAATAACTTATCTTCCTTCTTCCTGTTAAATTCCTGTAGTTCTACATTCAACTCTTTTCTTGGAATGTTTTTTCACTGTTATTTGTTACATACATTCTTTCTAGCTTACCTAACCCTAACCCTAACCCTAACCCTAACTTACACGAAACTCCTGGCCAACCAATTCCCCTCAGGTTCCCCTCCCCTGAACACATGATTTTCCTCAGGGATTAAACAGGTCCCCATCTCAATCAGCTGGTTAGATCTTGAGGAGGTCCTACTAGGAAAAACCCTTTGCAACTGTGTGGGTGTTAGGACCCCTCCCAGCAAACATCCGTTGTGACAAAGACGTCCAAAAGACATTGTTTTAACTGCTTTTGAACCAACTAGACGTCAGAAGGACATTGAATGTTTGCAGGGCCAGCTCGCAAGATGTGATCAGCTCTTGAACCGCACGTTGAGGAAGCATAAACGGAAGTAAATTAATTCAAAAGCAAGTTAGCAAATACACAAAACACACACAGGTAACTCGAAAGACTATATTCATTAATTATGAACCATAACAGGATTAAGAACAACTCAGTTGTAAGTTTCAAATAAAAAAAAAAAAACAGCAATCAATCAAAGCGTTTTACAGAGTATAAGGAAACGTAAAGAGATCGATATAAACAAAAACACACAAGAATTTACATTTAATACAAGAATCTAGTCCCAAACAAGTATTTACATATATAATTCACCAAAATAAATAAATGAACAATAAAACGACTGCCATTCAATATGGTGATCAATATGCTTTTCTTCTAACCTCAGCCAGTCATTTTGACAAGATGTTTACATAAAGACTGGTATCAAAACTTGCCTCTGGCGTAGCTGTCCAGAATTTTAGTCTGTGCACTCTGGTGGCCTTATGTTGGGTTTGAAACTCCTCCTAAACCAGAGATTGCTGGCAGGTGATAATTGGCTTTAGGTGGTAGAAAGAGTCACAATGCTTCAGCATGAAAGCTCACCAGAAAAAACGGTCACAAGGCTGAGAGTGATTAAGCCGGGAAAGATGGCAGGGTAGCAGTCCAAACGTTCAAGAGTGTGTAATGGCAGAATATTGCATCATGGGCAATCTGTTAAGTAGGTTTTAGCAGTGTTTAAATTGTTTGCTAGACGCATATATTTATAAGTTGTAGTTGTCATGTTGTGAGCATGACCTAAACAGAACACGGAAGAGTCTGGGGAAACTAGAAACAGGGAAACAAATAATAAGATTTACAAGCTCTTTCAAGTCTCAAATGTCTTCCTTCTTATTGTTACATTGCAGTGAGATGAATAACTAGTTCTTCATCTGTATCTTTTCTTTTTCAAAGAAACAAATATTTTTTTTTTTTTTTTTTTGTTTCTATGATTGTAAGTAATGGACTACTTGCACATGTTCTTCACAATAGTGCTCAGTAAGTTCTGGTTCCAAGATCTCTCCAAGACTATCGTCACAGATGTGCATCATATGTGCAAAAATAAAAAAATAAAAAACAGCAAACTGAAAAGGGATTTAAATTATTTGCCGCCTAGTATAACACAGTTCACTCTGAAATCATGCTGAACGTGTTTCTCATGCTTTTTAAGCTCCTCCACTCCATTAGAGAGTTTTAGTTCATGCTAGGTCTAACGATGAAGATTTGGGAATGCTACCATCATTTATCCATCATACATCCATCTGTACAGTGGATGTCTCTGTGGCATGCCCCTCTCTAATCTCCACACACTGGGCTGCGTTGCTTTAACCGTGTTGTCAATTCAGGCAAAAAGCACTGGCACAACTCCAGTTACTTACTTCGTCCATACATCTAATGTCTCCTCAGCCTCACCCTCTTTTTGGATTTGCATAGTAATCTGTAGGGGCTTTCCAGTCCATTACAGTGGGCTGGGCTAAGATGGTTCTAGTGCTTCTCGTTATTCCCAGTCCCTATAAAACAAGCCAGTTCAGCGAATCTACATCACTCCAGACTTCAGGAGCAAACATGTACGGCCTCGTCGTCCTAGCCTGTAAGTGTCTGCATTGCTATTGTTCTCAATATAAATATCTTCACATGACTGTGAAATGATCTGTTCCCTCTTGTTTTAAGAAAAGTATTTGGACTGGTTGTTTAATCAGTTTTTGTTTTTCTTACAGTGGTACTCATTAACAGCCGTATACAAATATCTGCAGGTATTACAACATTTGTCTTTTCACTAACTGTTAGGTCCTACTCCATGTTAGCCATTTTGTTTTGTGTTCCCTCATGCGGCTCCTTGATCATTTCCTTCAGCTGCTGCCACTTTATTGGAGATCAGGTGTTGCGCACCCCCAATCTAGTTCCCTTCTTATACTCTTCTCACTCTTTATCTGACAGTTACCAAACTAAACTCATGGAGATATCACTAGCGTACCTGTTTATTCCTATTTGTATCTGTGTGCTCTTCTGCTTTGAGTGAGTTCCATCTTCCATTCTGAATTCAGTGGTTGTTGGAATTGGGAGACTATCCACTGGCTCCTCCTGCCTGCTAGCTCTCCAGTGCTTGCTATCCCTGGCTGGAGATTATTGAGTGATCTGACCCCTACAACTTTCCAACCTTTATTCAATAAAAGAACTGTTCGAGAGCTTGCGTTTGGGTCACTGTGCTTCCTTCATTCTAACAGCATTTATTGCTGAAAGTATAGAGCTGGAATGTTGCCATAGCTTTATATGTTCTTTAGCTTCATTATTGTCTGATTTAATTTTTAGAGGTTGTAGTGACATGTGATGGGTCTGCTCAGCGTTTAAATTGTGGTAAGCAATCCACATTTTATGAGAAACATTTACATTTATGTATTTAGCAGATGCTTTTATCCTCTGTCATATGATTACATAACTTTTCATCTGATTGGTTTTGTTGAAGACACTGGTGTGATAAGTGTTCAGTCTGCAACATTCGGTCGCAGAAGTAAAGAGATTTGCATCGCCGGAATACCCCCGTCTCAGATATCTACAACTGACTGTTCTATTGACGTTCCTGAGATCTCCAGAAGGTGAGGGTTCAGTGTTCTCTGTAATTTTCAGACTAATTTCGGAATGAAAAGTTAATTTTGTAATCTTTTGTGAACAGATGCAATGGACTTCGTGTTTGTGAGTTAGACCATGTTGGACTTGCTCCATCTGATCCTTGCTTTGGCATCTACAAGTACTTCACCGTCAATTACACTTGCAAAGCAGGAGGTTTGGATGCATCTCTGAAGTTTCTGCATTTTGATGAATTTGTGTAAACATTCTGTAAATTCTTCCAGCTAAAACTAACATCGTTTGTTCTGGAGGTTTCACTTCCTTGAGATGTGGTGAGATATACTTCCTGTAGTCTTTTGGTTGAGGAAGTCTGATTGGGTCAATTTATTTAAGAATGTCTTTTTATTCCTCAATTGAAGAAACTGGCAAGATTCAGCTAAATACAGTGTACTATGGCCGCAGAGATAGCATCACTTGCTCTCAGGGACGTCCGTCCAGTCAGCTACAGAACACCAAATGCTATTCACCGACTAAGTTGGCTTCTCTGTCTAAAAGGTGTGCAAAGACAGCATTTAAAGATGTTTGCTATTATAATTACTTAAACATTCTTAAAACCTTTTATTAAGGTACTTGTAAGATACTAACCTCATGCTGCTGCTAGGTGTTTTTGTAATTTGCAGTATATTCAGTAAAAGTTGGTACGTCCTAATTATATATAGCACAATTTATCAGGAGAATTGCCCAAAGTACCGTAAAGTTACTTATTTTATAAATTCAACAAAAGGCTTAAAAAGCTTTGAATGTACATTAAAGAGAGCATCAAAACATGTTCTTTAAAAAGTAACTGAGTTACTTTTACGGGTAATGAACAAAGTAACCAAGTTGCTTTTTGAGTGAAGCAACTTCAGCTATTTATGAATCACTAAATAACCATTATTTTTCACATACAGCTGCAATGATAAGGAAAGTTGTGAGGTTGCTGGGTTTGACAATCCTGATCCCTGTTTGGGCATTTACAAGTACCTTGACATCACATATTTTTGCAACACAGTTTGTAAGTATGCACTTTATTTATCTTTATTTCTAATTATGATGCATAAAAACAGTATTGTAAGAAATATTGGATTATTGTATTAAGTTTACATGCAATAACAGCTAAAAGGTAAAGTGTTCTGAGTTAAGTGAAGTGATTAATAATTTTACTAACTAGTGATAGATTTAAAACACGTCAGTTTTCAGTTTATAAGGGAAGGGTTTCGCGCGATTAAACACAGCGTATATAACTATATTTTCAGGGGTTAACAAGGCAGGCATTTGGACAGCTTTTACACAAATAGATGTGAAGGTGTGGAACATAGAGCAGGTTTATTAGCAAAAAAGGATAACCCTCACACAAAATACAGTTTACTAAACAACTTTCGGGAGGAGTTCTATCTGGAGCCGACAACCACTTCAATTATTCAATCAAACCTCTTCCATATAAGCTTCCTCCTCCTCACTGAGTGTCTCAATCTGCATCCAAGCAAGACAGCAAGCCTGGGCGTTTGTACCCACCACACACGCTCACAAACTTAGGGCAGGTTAGACATTTGAATTCCTGAAAACCAATGGATATAAAAAGGTGAGCAATACTTATGATCACGCACAGGAAGAAAAGCTTAAATACATACTGGGAACAAACAGGTGAACTTATTTGGTGCAACTGGAGTTGACATTTTAATGGTAACTATATCTTGTCGATCAGGTATCTATAAATAGGTCAATCGGCCACTTCTTCCAGTGGAACATAGACATTAATCAAACTGAAGCAACACACTCTTGTGAAAATTATCATTTTTGCTGGAATACCATCATACACACAATAATAAAGGCCCCCTTTATTAGCCACACGTGCTCGTCAACCAAATTTCTAATCAGCCAATCACATGGTCAAGACGATCTGGTGTAGTTCAAATCAAGCATCAGAATGGTGAAGAAAGGTGACCTGAGGGACTTAATATGCATGGTTGTTGGTGGGCTGGTTTGAGTATTTCAGAAACTGCTGATCGGCTGAGATTTTCTTAGACACCATCTCTAGGGTTTAGAGAGAATGGTACGAAAAAGAGAAAATATCTAGTGAGCGGCAGTTCCGTGGGCGCCAATGCCTTGTTGATCCAGAGTTCAGAGGAGAATGGCGAAAACACGTCAAACCTTGAGGCGGATATGCTACAGCAGCAGAAGACCACACTGGATGCCACTCACTGGGTGTCCAGTGTTGCATAAAGTACTGGAAGGTAGTACTTAAGTCAAAGTACTGTTACTCTTCTGGGAAATTACTTGAGTAAGAGTTAAAGTATTCAGATAAAAGCATGAAAGAATCTTGTACTAGCAAGGTGTACCTAATAAAAGTCCCGTGAGCTTATTTAAGAATTGTTTGTCTTGCCCAAAAAAATAAGCAGGATTTTTTTGGACACTTTATATAACGGATTTAGCGTGTGGAAAAAAATGGCTTCATTAAAGTAAACTTTAGATTTTTTTTTGTTTTATTTAAGATTCGAGTATAGCTTGTGAAGATCAGGAGAGTGTCCTGACATGTGGTATGTTATGCTGTTCTTTCTATATCTTCTACATTTTGTTTAATAACTTTCTCCTCCACCGTTTCAAATGCTAGACATTTTGTTTTTCAGAGCAAGGAAAGGCCATCCATGTTCAAAGCGCCAACTACGGGAGAACGGACAGCAAGACGTGCTCTGCTGGACGACCTGCGTCTCAAGTAGCAAAAACGGACTGCTACTCCTCCATCTCTCTAAACATTGTTACTCAGCGGTCAGTCATGCTTTTCTTTTTGTTCTGAGCATTGTTTAAAACCATGTGAGATACTAAAACTGTTTAACCAGAGTGTGTTTTCACTTGCTTCATCACACAGATGTGAAGGGAAAAACACCTGCAACATTCTAGCATCCAACAGCATTTTCTCGGATCCGTGTGTAAACACATTCAAGTACCTAAACATCTCCTACTCCTGTGTGTGTAAGTATTGTTTTGCCTTTTTTTTATACATATTTGTCTTTTTAGCCTAGATTTGATTAATTAATTAATAACATTCCCGATTCCACTTGTTCTTGCAGTGTTGTAGGTGCTCTTCTGAAAGGGGTTCTTCAATTCTCGAAGTCCATAAAATGAACATTTTACATGCATTTACCGTAATTAGTTAGTGGTGTTTGGTGATCACATGTACCGGCATATAAGAGGGGATTTTGAAATGTATTCAATGGCTCCTTTATCTTTTCATCAAAAAAGGGCTCATGTGTTGCTTTCTTGTGGTCTTTTGGTTTGATTCTCATTCCACTGTACCCTTTATGTATCCATTACACTGTGTGTGTAGTTTATTTCATTAAAGGTAAATAATAGGGCAAAAATATGTGTGTGTAGATGTTTATTTATACTCACATTGCCAGCCAATCTGAACATTCAGCCGCTTTAGTGTCTGTTGGGTGCAAACGGGTTGTCAAGTTGTATTTCTGAGGTGAATATTCTGCAAGATGTCACAGACAGGCCAGTGTTGAGAGGTAGTATTTAAGAGAGAAACAGAGAAATGGATATACATTAGGTAAAGTAGCTTAAAAAAGAGCCTTATCCGCACTGTCCTCCAAAGGGCAGTGTGGAGTAGGTTTAAGAAAAAAGCCATTAAATTCAAGCAGATAGACAAATACAGGAAGAGAACATCCCAGGATGAGGTAGGGGTCCGGGGAAGTAGTGTAACCGCTGCTGTCCGTAGCAGTAGCATTTTCAGTCCGTAACATTTTCCTGCAGCCAGACGGTGCTGTACTCATGGCCCGTCAGATTACAGTAGTGGAGAAAAAGCAGGCTGAGATAAGTGGATGCAAAGCTAGAAAGGTATTTTCAAACGAATGTGTTCTAAGTCATGATCACAACAGAAACACAAGAGTTGATATACAAGAGTACACGAAAGCTATTTTAAAACACTGAATTGGCTGTTGATGCCTGCCTTCTGTCGTGCAGATGTGGTGCTAAATTTCCAAACTGAAAGCCTCTGAGCCAACAGTGTTAATGAGCAGTTGGCTCTCAGTCTTTCCATGCAGTTTATGAATTCAAAACAAAAAAATGTGAAGGTTAAAAATAGGATTATAAATAATATTGGCTTAAGAAATTACAGATGTTTAATTATGAAGTTTTCTTCAAAACATTTTTCATAGTTCATTCAGTTTTATTAAATACAATTGTCAATAATTCAAATAGACAAAATTCAAATGGTTTTGCTAAATCTCTGGCTCCACAAGTTTCCACTATTCAATCTATCATGCATATCAGATTAAAGCGAAAAAGAGTAATTTCCAAGTTACCAATAGTGACAAGCAATTTTGGGGTGACCAGTGCCATTCTGGAAACGCCACTGCTCAAACCTTTGCCATCCCGGACACTTGCAGAAAATAGCAAGTTTTTAAAATACTTTTAGCACAGATTCTTCTGATTTTGCACTGGTTTATTGCAGGGATCTGCAATCTTGAAAGAAAAATTTGCCCAACAACAAAATTATTCATGACAAATTCAGCATGGTTTTCATCAAGAAATAGTAAATATATCTGACTTAAGAGAAGGTAACTTAAATGCTTTCTCTCGAATCCAGCTCCGTACATCTCTCCAAAAGGAAAATATAGAAAAATCATTTTGATTAAGATTTCAGTTTCACAAAATGATCCCTGATTTATCTCTAAATTAAATTTCTCACAAACTCATTCGTTGGATACACTCATCTCATTTAAGATTTTAATTTAATTTTGGGTGAAAGGAGAATTAAAAGTGTTTTTTATTATTATTTTCGTAATTTCTAAACGAATTGTAGACAAGTTAAATCCTAGCTTAAAAAAAGTTGTACAGCGCCCCCTGCTGGTTAAATAAGCTATAGTCGAAATTAACGCACACTTTCTGGATTCAAATCTAAATATAAACCACGCTGTGTACGGTAAATCTACGGGTTGGGAGAAAATATACAATATTAAACTTTACATACACGTAAAGACGGCTTGTGCGTGTAATTTCACGCATGTACCTCTCTAATGTCACGTTAAGTTGAGCCTCAGGTTCCCTAGCAACAGCAGACGCTATAGTCTCTCTGGTTTCATCGTTACTTCCGCTCTGCAGTGCCCAGTATTAAAATGGACGTGTTAACCGAAGCCAAGTCGAATCCCGTCTCTACTCTGTCAGTCTTCAGCTTTATTCCTCCCAGAAGGACAGAGCCCAAAGAAAGTCGATATTTCAACTGCATCACCAAGGTAAAACACTCATGAGTGACGTTTGGCTAAAACAGTTAGAGAATTGTGTCGAAGACACAACAGTAAAACAGTTAATTTACCGTTAAAATCAAATTACTTTACCTTAAATATTGATACAATGGTATGCAAAAGTTTGTAAATATGTGAATACATTATATAGGAGCAAGATACTGTGATGTTAAAAGCAAACTTAAGTTAATATGATTTATGGAACGGGGCGGCGCAGTGGCGCACTGTGGCCTTCCAGGTAGAAGGTTGTCGGTTCGTTTGCATGTTCTCCCTGTGCTTGCGTGGGTTTCCTCCGGGTACTCCGGTTTCCCCCACAATCCCAAAAACATGCGGTTAGGTTAATTGAATAATCTAAATTCCCCTTCGGTGTGCATGTGTGTGAGTGAATGTTGCCAGTGATGGACTGGCGAACTGTCCAGGGTGTACCCCCGCCTCTCGCCCAATGTGTGCCGGATATTGGCACCGGCAGACCCCCGTGACCCCGAAAGGGAATAAGCGGGAATGAAAATGAATGTATGAATGATTTATTGAATGTGTGATAGAATTATTTAAACAAAATTAAGCATGTGCATGAATTTAGGCTTCACAAAAGAAAAAATATATATTTGGGGCATCCTTTGCCCAAAGGTATTTTGTACCATTTTTTACAAAACATCTCCAGTTCAGTCAGGTTTGAAGATTTCCGAGCCGGAACATTGTACTTTGTAGATTCAGCTTTTTTTCCAAAATGAAGTTGGCTTGTGCAAATATACTTTAGCATCCCTCAAGTGACACTGTTTGTTGCGTCAGCAGAGAAATACATCCTCTCCTTGAGGAAAGCGTGCTGAATAACTGAACGATACGCAGTGACACCATCTGCAGCAAGATGATGCATCCTACGCCTCTGCTTATCAGAATTTTTTCTTGATCTGCCACTTTGGGCCTTAACTACAACTGTGCTTCTGGTCTTCCAATTCCGCACAATGTTCCTCACAATTGAAACTGAGGCCTTAAATCTCTGAGATAGCTTCCTGTATCCTTTTCCTAGACCATGATGTTCAACCACCGTTGTTTTCAGCCCGTCTGAGAGTTGTTTTGAGGCTCTTACAATTGGCCTCATGATTGGATCCACCTGTGTATGGACATCAAGGGTCACAGAGGATTTTTTTTATGCAAAGGCCTAATAATTGTCTCTTACCACAGACTCCAGAGAGGTCTCTGTATGACCACTTGCATCACAGGGCAGAGGGCTATGATATGAAACTCCACCGGGACGATAGGGAACATTCCAAAGCCAGAGGCCTGGACTTTTACACTGAGGTACACCTTTCTTGTATCCAATGCTTGATGAGGCGGGTACAATTTAAAAATATTCAGTGAGAAATAGAAATCATTGTACCTCTCCTTCTTAGGAATCTTCCAGACCGGTACCGGTTCTGTCCTCCTCTGTGTATGGCCGGTTTTCTGCCCCAGTGCATCACCCTGAAAGAAGCTTTGCTCGTGTTGGTCAAGTACGTTCAGATTTCTATAGCAAGAATGGGGTCACATGGACAGTCGAGGAAGGTTATGGATCAGTGACACCCATCTGAAAGTGTTTCTCGCTGGACACCTGATCACATCTGTCTCTGCACATTAGTCAAAATGTCCAAAATAAGAGTGGACTTATTATGCTGCACACTCATGATTATCTGTATTAACTTTAAAGTGGACAAATGTCAACTTCAATTGGAGGTGATGCTGATGATTAAAAAAGCAATGTAATCAAGCCATCCTATTTATTTTTATAATGCTGTTGGCTACAGAATTTGTTGCTAAGCCGGCTCATGGTACAAGATTGAATTTGAACAGCTCTGTAATAGCAACCAGATTGAAAATCAAGTTGTTCTGTAATTGTTATGAGTTTAGGACAGTGGGGAACACATATTAACAACATCTGTATCTATGCCAGTGGCGGCATCAAAGGGGGAAGCTACACTAATCTATAAAGCTGTTTAAAAGGGCACTATTAACTGTGCTAGTAACACATTTGTTTATGTAAACATAGAAAGAACGTCCCTCCTAGAACTACCACCTTATCGTGGTGGAGGGGTAGGTCCAAGGAGCTGTTTTTGGTGATTCTCCCAAGGCAAACAGGTCCTAGGTGACTGGACAGACAAACTGTATGTAAAAAAATTAAATAAATTTAAAAAATCAAGGCCTGTGATGTCATCCGGTATGGACAACCAGGGCCCTAACATACCCCACAATAGCTGAGCCATATTCCATGGGCTCAGCCCGAAGGAGCAACATAGAGATGACCTCATGTGGGCCCACCACCAGCAAGAGGGGTCATAGGGCCCGGTTCAATGCGGAATGGGTAGCAGTCGAAATCTGGTTTCACGAAATCTGGTTTAAGGGACAAGCTTGTGACAGAGGGTGATTATCAAGATAGTTGGGTTCACCTCCACCCGTAGACTTGGATCTAGAACCTCTTGAGAGTTAGCAAAGTCCTTCATCACATCTTTTAATTGCTTCCAAAATTTAATTGCTACTTTCAGGCCATTCAAGACAATTATTTGATGCCTCTGTCTCCATTTTCCTCTTTTGTCCAACACCAAATTCACTGGCACAGCACCAGCGATGATTTAGGAATCTCTTACAAAGAAGTAAACAAAATTGGTGCCTAACCCAGTTTGCTAATCCAGGCACCTAGATTGATTCAAAGCTGTGTACTCTGTCTAAAAATGTGAACTGTAGTGGAATTGGAACCCTAGATTATCAAAACTGAAGGATGCTAGGATCCATATCTACAAAAAGAAATATGTTGAAGCATTCTTATAGTTGTAAATCCTGCAGGAGGACTACATGTTGGCTCTACGTGTTCTCTCCTTTCTGTAATCAGTTTTTATTTTACCTTAAAATCTATTTAGACCTCCTAATCCTAATTTCACCCAATTATTGCTAGTTTTATTAAGTATCTGTGTACGAAAAAAGACATAATATAAACTCACCGGCCACTTAATTGGGTACATCTTGTTAGTACCTGGTTGGACCCCCCTTTTACCCTCAGAACTGCTTTAATCCTTCGTGGCACGAATGCCATGTTCGAAGTACTTGAATCAACTTTTTTCACCCATGTGATGCTTGGTTTTAACTGCCCCAGATCGCCCTGACCAAGTCTACATGCTTAAATGCATTGGGTTGCTGCCTTGTGGTTGGCTGTTAACGAGCTGTTGGAGAGGTGTGCCCAATAAAGGGGTTATTGTATGAGCCCTTGTCATAATTTTGTGGAAAAATAAAAAAAGACCTCAAATATGCCTAAACGTCTTACAAAGAAACCTTTGTTAAGTTTAAAGTGAACATTGAAACAAATGCTCAAACCTTATCAAAACTTGTAAATTTGATTAAACCCCCAAACCCAAAAAGGTCTTGATATTGCTAGATTTGTTAATGTTTATGCACCACATGTGACAAACAAATACCATAACGTGTATTTCCAACAAATTCAACATTTGAAATATTGTAAAAAATATGCCAAAATATATATTAAATTTTATATTATATATTTTTTTTACAAAACCCATACATTGTTATATGTACTTTTTAATGAATAAAAAAAACAACACCATCAAAACACAGCCACCTTTGTTAAGTGTCTTTATTTTACAAAAACTTCAGCTGCTTTAAATTATGACTCGAGCAACACACAATTACAAAGAGCCTCAGAGCTATCCATTACTTTTAAAGCAATGCAAAGAATCTAAAGTACTGTTAGTGGTGCAAACAGGATGCTGTAGAGCTTCTCTACCGTATAAACGAACTGTACAGGTTAACCATCCGGTTAGTGTGTGGCCCGATGCTTCAAGGCATTACATTCCCTTGTGATAAAGACTGAGTCATTTCAGTGTGAACGAAGAAGGTTTTTAGATCTCCCTTCCCCTTCACATTGATGATCCCTCGACAGGAGCACATGTATCCTAGAGTCAGTAAGATCTGACTCGTCTCCTCTGTGACCTGACAACAGAGAGATGCGCTTAAGCCCAATTATATTCCAATAGACATACAAATAAACCCGATGCGGATCTGAAAGATGTACCTGTATTTTACCAAGCACCCCAGTGCTTTCCATCCTGCTGGCCACATTTACAGTGTTCCCCCAGATGTCGTACTGGGGTTTCTGTGCTCCGATAACTCCTGCGATTAATGGGCCGTGGTTTATTCCTGACAAGAGAAGGAATGGAAAGATTGTTTCTATATTAGCTTAAAGTCTGGGGCCTTTTAACCACTTTACAATTTGCTCTAATAAATTACCTTTAAAACTTTAAAACTATTTTTTTTGCCTATGCTAATATAATTTTTTTTACAAATAATTTTTTAATACATTATACAATAATTCCACAACAAACCTGAATTTGTACAAAAAATAAATGACATTTTGCCATTTTTTTAACTGTAAAAATCTCAAAAATTGAGAACGAACAGTGTTTATGTTTTAAAACAAAAATAAAAAACCAGCAATTTCCCCCAAAAAAGGAAAGACGAGGTCAAAACAGTGTTTTGTGTGCCATTGTGCTTTGTTTGTGCCAGAACATTGAAAAACACAAGCCATATCACAGGTCTTGTATTTCCTAGGGTTAATCACGTCATTCGCGCTTCATTCAAAACAGCCGCTGTGAGTGGCTGAGTCTTCTAAGGGTTTAGTAGCACCCTGTGAAAAGAATATTGGGGGGGACCAATATTCTAATAGTGTAATGTTGATTTTGAAAGTCAGGGTTTCTGTCACCTTGTGTCTTGTTTAGCTTTGGAACTGTGGTATATTGCCTATGAGCATGGTAGGTGGACCCCTAATCTTGGCATTCTAGTTTGTTTGGATTCACCACTGTGCTTTATCCAGTATTTATACATCCTAAGATATGCCTGTTTAGGCCTTGACATGTCGAGAGAAAGTACTTGAGGTGGCTTGTAACATCTGTTTGAGATTCCTCTTGGATACCTCCCAGTTTCCAGACAGGAGAAGGCCTGCTATGAAGCAGCAATGACTGCTTTTCCACAGCATGCTTTGAGAGGTTGTTCCACTAAGTTTTTTCATACCTATTTGAACAAGGTTCCAAATGCAGCCTAAGCTGAGGCAAGGTGATGCTTTTTTGTGATTGGAAAGAAAAGATCCTGTTGATTGCTGACTGGTCAGTTGTTGGGCTCACTGATAACAGCATGCGTCATAACAAAGTACCACACATAAATGCTGTACAACCATCCATCTTTAAAACTTCTGTTTGAGTGAAATAGCACTCCTTTGATGGTCTGTCTATGTTGTGTTTGGATTTCTTCATATGAATTTTATGGTGGGTTTGTGCATTTCAACCACATTCCCCATGGTGTCACCCAGTGGAACTATATGATGTAGAGGAGTCTTGAGTGACATGTACAAACATAGACCACTCAGAGCTGACGCTAAAAGTCCCTTGTAACACAAAAGCGAACAGTGGGGAGTCGAGATAAACCAAACTAGGCCGGCCAGTGAAACCCTTGATCTTCCCTGAAAGAGCCAGAGGAAGTGTCCGCAAAGAGGGATATTTAGGCTTCCCCCATGACACCACCCAAGATAAAAACAGTTAAATGACCACGGTTTCAGTGTTTGTGTGTGGATGAGTCACCAAACCACTTTAAAAATGCTGCTAGAATCCCAGTTTACTCAAATAATTGTTGATTTTACCTTTGATTTCTTGTCTGTGGTCATATTTTACGTATTCTGAGGTTTCCATTCCAGCCAAAACCCTACTACTGTTTATTTACAAACATGCTGAATATGTGTTGAAGTCTTGCTATTATAAGACATTGCTAATTAGCAAAGGCAAATAAAAGCCAGAGCCTGTGAAAATGCTGACAGGTCTTACCCACACGCAGCCTGAAGTCATTAAAGGAATGTTTATTGATGACGTCCAGTTTTCCCACCAAAGCAAAGGCAAACTCCACCATTGTTCCAATGTGCATGTACTGCCGGTCATGGTCCTTTTGAATAGAACAGGAAGCCATCATTGTATTGATTGTTAGCATGGCCTACACTCTGAGAACAAGTTGGTTTACCATCTAAAAGTTTCTACCTGTGCATACTCCGGTCCAGATGTCACATTCAGCCCTGTAGCAGCCATGTATGTGCTGCCGATGGTTTTTATTTTCTCTACACCACTGAATTTGGGTTTTGACAGAAGCTGGTGGAAACAAAATTGAGATTTTATTCAACAAAACACTGAAACGTGTAGATATATATTTATATGTAGTGTATACAGTGGGGGAAATTAAATAAATAAAATATAAAACACTTAAAACATTGAATACATTGCATCTGATTTTAAAGATTATCTCAAAAGATTAAAATGTCATGAAACCCACGTGTTACATTCATCACAAATAGAAAAAATATTTAAATCTGCTATTTCTGCAATTGCAGATAGATCTCCAGAAGACAGTCACTGATTCACTCCATAAGGAGGGTATGCCCCAAAAGTAAACTATAAAATAGGTCATAGTTAGAGATCTGGATCCAAGAATATTAAGAGAAAGTGGGGCAAAAAAAAGGGAGAACCAAAAGCTTGAGAGGTTTGCCTGGATAAATATATTCAAGAATTTGGGAGAGCTGCACCATGAGTGGACTGAAGCTCAGAAGAGTCTGTCAGTTTTGTAAATTATTCAACAGAAGCCACCTTCAGCTGACGTTTCCACAGTCAGTGATTGATTTCTGGTCACCTGCTGGTGTTGGTCCACTGGGTTTTCTGAAGTCCACGGAGTGAATACACTTCCAGTAGACTTAAGCGTTGTTTTTTAAATAGACAGCTCACAGTGAAAGGTACCAAAATCTGTATCAATGACCATAGTGTTACTGTGTTTGATTGGGCGGCTAGTTCCTGAAATGTAGTGTATAATAAGCAGATTTGACTTCCTGAGGCAAGTGACAAAATATTGAACTTTTTAATATTATTCTGATTATTTATATGTACATGTATGTTTATAAATGTAAGTATTTATGTAAATGGCAGTTTTGAAAAATAATTTGACAGTAGTTCGAGAAACATCTCATTTCAAGCTCTGAGATGAATTAACAGTGAGTACTGTTCAATACGTTGGTATAACCTTTGTGAAATTTTTAAACCTTAAAGCAAAGAGCAATAGTTGTTCAATTAAACTATTAATGAAGGCTAATAGTACATACTTACTCTTTTGACTAGTCCGATCAACTTTTCAGCTTTTTCTAGCCAAGAGCCACCCACTCAAACTGTAAGTGACCACTCAGGCATTTACATTCTGTTCACTTTGCGTCAATATTTTATTTCTATGTGGATTGATTAAAATGGACCGTGCTTATAATTTTCTGAAGAAGAATTTGTGCATTTGTGCCAGCTGAACCAAGTCTAACTTCCAACTTTTTAACATCGCAGTGAGCTATATTTAGATGATTTCTCCAAGTAGGCGTGTATTACATAAGACTAATTATTTATCTAGCAGTAACCTAGCCATGATTTAAAGGCACAGCTTACAGATGATTCTGATATCACAGATTCGTGAAGGGAAAATAAAAGTCTTTTATGTTAATAAACAAGCATGTCAAACTCCAAAGCGTTTTCCTAATGTAGAGGTTTTTCCAAATAGTCAGGTTGCCCAAAAAAAAAAAAAAAATTGACAAATTGATAGGGTGGTGTGCTATGAAGCAAAAGGAAAGTAATGGAAACTTTGTGCTTGTACCTCATCAAAATCAGCTATAATCTCATTAAGGAGCCTGAGACATTCCAATCCTTCCTTATTAACATCTGATTCAGTGTAAAACTCCTTGAAGTCAGGGATGGACGCAAACATCACACACACCAGATCATATGACTGATGGTAGAGGTCCTGTTAGAAATAAAAACAAAGAAGAAGACAGCTATAACAAACAGCTTGAGCACCAGCTCCAGATGACTACTCCCAGCATGAAGCAGAACCCTCGTCTTCACTGGATGCAGCTGTTACTGTCTAATTAACAAACAGGTGCTGCTCATTAAGGCGTTTTCTGATCATCCACTTAAGCCTTCGCATGTGTTTTTCATTTCACACATACATCTGTCAATTGAACTATTACTAAGCCCCGCCCCAATAGTAGATATTAGCCAATTATGCTTGAGCATCTGCAGCGTGAACCCAACCCGTGTGCGAAGGCAGTTTTCAATTCCATAAAAATACATAAAAGAGTGCTACATTTTTCCTTGAAGGCATTGGAAATGAATTTATTTAATTTAATCTTAAAACCAGCTCAATCTAAATGTCTACTCTGGACATTGTCTACATTTGTTCTAATGTGGTTAATAATTTAATTGAATTCTTATCTGAGAAGAAAAAAAACAAGCTAGCATTGTGCATTTCTCCATGCAAGCTTCATGTCTGGCGTTTACTTTTTTTATCCTTTCACAACTGCTATATGAAATTAATTAAAGCAGCACACAACTTGATCAGAAAGTCTATCGCTGACCCAGGTTTGTACCTACTGACCCAGCACTCTTGAAGGCACAGTGTAATCAACAAGCTATTCAAATCAGAAAAAAATTATAATTTCTTCTTTATTATTAACAGTGAAATAAACAAAACAAAATTTAAACAAAACAGTTTCCTTCTCCAATTTCCTTTGCCCAGTTTTTTGGCTCGTGGTAAGTTTTTCATTGAAATGTGCTCATTATCATATTCAAACTTATGTAAATGAGGCAGGGGACTTGTTGGAGTGTAAGTGCGCTCATTTCATATTGATTGGTGTATAAAAGAATCTGAGTATACAGATGCATTTTTTTGCAGCTTGTACAGATGCAGTAATTAAGTATGATTACTAAACTGGTCTTTCTACATGAGGCCTCATGAAATCTTGGGATATCATCAAGTGTGTTTCTTTTATAAGCATACAAACATCCTAAATCTAATCTAACAGAGTTTCATCTGTATCTTAAATGCATTTCAGAAGGAAGGGATAAAAGATGAAAGAAAAGAAAACAAAGAATGCAAATGGCCATTATCAGCAACATGGTCTGACTGGGAGCATTACCAGTCCTACTTCAATCAGCATAACCACTGAGCTCGGTGAACTGCATTACCATAGTCATTGAGATGCCTATGTTTAGAGCAATCACACAATCCAATATAAAGAATACAAAAAAGGTCGTAGTTGTCAACAATCATAGTTGGAAGAAAAGTCAAGATCAGCTATTGACTTTTTCTTGTCCAATTTTTTTATCTATGGATTTGCACATTGGAAGGGGTTCCTGTGCTTTTTTTTTTTTTTCAAACAGTTTTTTTTAACTGCAGCATTTGAATTTGAGCATTTGGGATTTCAGGTTTGTAAAAAAAAGAAGAAGCTGTGGTTGTACTACAAATGGTGTTGAACAACTGTTTAAAGACAATTTATTACAGCAAATTGTAAATTAGTAAAAAACACTCAAAAAGGCCACAGACTTCTAATGGTTAAATGTAATATTAGACGCACATTTTTCTTTTTTTTTGTATGAATGAAAAGTCTGTAACAGTATATTTAAATAGGTAATAGTATTGTAAAACAGCAAATACTTCACCTCGTCACAAACTCTGTTTAAAAAGTACTTATTTCGGAGCCTTGCAATATAATCATGTGCTACTGATGACTCTCACACACATTTCGTTCTGAAGTTACTTAGAGAATTGTTGGGAGCAAATGCGACAACTAGGTCAATCTTTACACCCAACAACAGCACAAAAAACCTTTAGCAGGCACCAGACTCATGTGGCAAAAACACAAGCCCTAACTGGTGTACACGATAATAACGGGGTGTAGTCATGTGATTCGAAACCTCTTTTAAAAGTCGTGGGTGGGTCAAAAGGATTTATCCCAAACGTAGAAGGGTTCTATTCTATTTCACATGGCGGCCATTTTAAGAATGAAAGAGAGGCTCCTTTGGGAAGAAACTCGAAGTAGAGGTAAACAACCAAGGCATAGATAACAATTCTGGAGCTACTTCCAAGATATAATAACCATGATAAACATCTTTGTTTAACTACAACTCATTCCTACAGCATCGAAGCAGGAGCTTAAACAACAGTAAGGTTTTACTGCAAGGTTACAGTGCACCAATAAGTCACATGTCTGTTAAAACGTTTGCATTTTCATTTGAGGTCCCCTTTACTGTTCAAGGTCTTGCTAATAACATTTAAAGCATTAAAAAGGCATCAGAAGCGGTTTAGCGAGCATGCTAATTCGAATTCCACTCACTTCATTCTTCCAGTTCCGACCCAAGAAATGTTCAGCCACATGAGCAGGTAGTACATTCTCCAAAAGCACTCGGTTAAGGTTCTCCATGGTCTCGATCTCCTCACACTCCTTCTTAAACTTGTTCCTCCACAGGAAGTCTAACCTACAGTAATATTCATTCTGTTACAAGAGGACACAGAGGTAAAGAGATGGTACACATCTGATCACCGTATGAGGCTTTCAAGAACACAGAAGCAAATGCATACAAGGATAACTCATCTGATTCATTTATGGGCTTTCTTTCATTTCTTTTCTCGCCATCATGGCAAATTGCTCCAATTTTCTGAAGCTATGTGTTTCAGCAGGCAATCAGCATAGAAAAGATTTGTTGATTTCTTTACTGTGTAAATGGCACATAGGAAGGCGTTAAGAATACAATGATTGTATCCCCTCCAGTCTGTGTTTACTTTTTGTAGCTTTCGTGTAGTTCATGTCTTTGGAGAAAAATCAGTTCTGCGCTCTCCCATCACCTGATCAACCCAAAGCGCATTAGTTATAAATGAATTCGCCTAACTGCACATTTCAAATGCCGAGTTCATCTGACAGACCTATTATCTAGGGACAAACAGCCTCTCGCAACAGAATTAAAAGCACACAGTAGAAAAAAAATCACGTCTGACCCATCGCTGACCTGCAGAGGTTTCAATAAGACTGAAAAACATGCATTTCTTTCTCCATTGTACTGTGAAAAAGCCAATAGTGGTGTTCATTAAATAGTGTTTTGCAGTAAGAGCTTCGTTTTATTGTGCGGTTAGAGGCTGATGAGAGCTGATAAAAGCTAAAGTGTTCACAGAAAAGAAAAATTAGCTATTATTTCTGAGAAAGATAGACAGACAGACAGATAAAAAGTACCATTTGTATTGATGGTGATTAATTTGATTGGTACTGTTCATTTCATATATACACGACACTAAAATCAATGCATGTAGCTTTTACAGTGGGCCATCCTCAACCATTCTATACAATACTATATTATACCACACCATACTAAATCATTCAATATCACACCATTCTATACTGCACTATAAAATTTTATGCTGTACTATACCATACCATTCTATACTCTACCACACCATGCTATTCCATACCACACTATACGATTCTATATAATACTATACCACACCATTCAATTAAATTCAATCACACCTTTATTTGTCACATACACTGTTACATGCAGTGAAACAGGACCCCCCTGGCCACAGATATAGACAGGACGGGGATGGGCCAGTGTTGAGAGGTAGTATTTGAGAAAGAAACAGAGAAATGGGTATTTTATCCACACTGTCCTTCAAAGGGCAGTGTGGAGCAGGTTAAAAAAAGCCATTGCAACCAAGCACATATAGACATAATACAGGAAGAAAACATTGCAGGATGGGGTAGGGTCAAGGAAAGTGGTGGGACCGCTGCAGTCAGCAGCTGACATTTTCTTGCTGCCTAAACTATACTACACTGTATAATTCTATATTTTGCCAAACAATTTAATCTTAAATTAATGTAAATAGTACACCATACTATATCAAACGATACTATACTACTCTATATCATTCTATATTATAGCATACCATACTATACCACAGCACACTATACTATACTACACTACACTACACTATATCATGTTATACAATACCACACCATACTATACTATGCCATACCATTCTATGCTAAACTATGTTGTGATATGATGCTTCATTCCTGGTAAAAAAATATTTTACAACAAAAAAACAATGTTCAAGCTCATTCTATCAGTTACAAAACTGTTATTTACAAATCATTCGAGTACATGACATTCAAGAGGAATGGAAATACTTTGTTAAAAGCCTTAAAATGAAGATGTTAAGAGAATTTAAATAAATCTTCCACACAAAAAGTGTTTCCAGTGCTGTAGAAGAAGATTGATGCTTTATCTCTGTAACCCTGTGGGTGGACTGTTCTTTTTAAACACTTCCAAGGTCTCTGATTGAGAGAGAGAGATTCTTTTTTTACTGATGTGTATCGCATTACAAACAACTCAACAAGAAGCCTTCAGAAAAAGATCTCCAAAACAAAATGGAAAAATTAGTTTTTTGGGGGGCGCTTACCTGCCTTGCCAGCACAAGTAAAGTGACGAAGAAAATGAACAAAGAGACGGAGCCCATGGTCTTCAGGTCTTTGAGAACCCCGGGTCTGAAAGGGAACGCACAGGCAAAAATGCACTTAACCACATATAGGTGTATTTTTTTGTGCTTGTAGAATGCTATGTATACAAATTAGGGGTGTAACGGTACGCTAAAATCGTATTTGGTTCGGTTCATTCGGTTCGGTACAAAACAATAAGAACTTACATATTCTTTATTTTGAAAAGCTGCCAATACACAGTAGAATTCTTGCATAAAATAAATAAAAGTGACACATTTGGGTGATATTTTAAATAAATTGCACTCTTTATTAAGAAAAACAATTTTTTTTTTAAATAAAAAATGAAATACTCAATGCTCTCAAACACGAGACCGTAGTGAGGTGAGCGGGTCTTCAAGCTCTTGCTTCTCTTTCGCTTTTGATATGATTCTCGCGCTCGTGCTCGTCAGTCAATAGCGTCCGTGCGGAAACTCGCCTAGGAACATTGTTGCGCTGCGCTTAATATCGCGCTGATAATACATTTATATCATTTAATAAAATACCGAATACCGAAACGGTACGCAAGTGTCCCGAACCGAACAGGCCGTACCGAAACGGTTCAATACATCCCCGTGAACCGTTACACCCCTAATA